>LNAC01001034.1:77460-147490 GCA_002007465.1 Ailurus styani | reverse complement strand
TTTTTTAAAGATTTTATTTATTCATTTGACACAGAGAGAGAGATTACAAGTAGGCAGAGAGGCAGACAGAGAGAGAGGAGAGAGGAGGAAGCAGGCTGCCTGCTGAGCAGAGAGCCCGACGTGGGCCTCGATCCCAGGACCCTGGGATCATGACCTGAGCCGAAGGCAGCAGCTTTAACCCACTGAGCCACCCAGGCGCCCATGTCCTAAAGATTTTCAATAGTTGTGTTTTCATTTTCATTTGTTTCCATGAATTTTTTAAATTCTTAATTTCCTGGTTGACCCATTCATTCTTTAGTAGTATGCTCTTTAGCCACCCATGTATTTGAGTTTCTTCCAACTTTCCTCTTGTGGTTGAGTCTAGTTTCAGAGCATTGTGGTCAGAAAATATGCAGGGAATGATCCCAATCTTTTGGTACCGATTGAGACCTGATTTGTGACCCAGAATGTGGTCTATTCTGGAGAATGTTCCATGTGCACTGGAGAAGAATGTGTATTCTGTTGTTTTGGGATGGAATGTTCTGAATATATTAGTGATGTCCAACTGGTCCAGGGTTTCATTTAAAGCCTTTATTTTCTTGTTGGTGTTTTGCTTAGGTGATCTGTCCATTTTGGTAAGGGGGGGTGTTAAAGTCCCCTACTATTATTGTGTTATTGTCATGTGTTTCTTTCATTTTGTTATTAGTTAGTTTATATAATTGGCTGCTCCCAAGTTAGAGGTATAGATATTTAAAATTGTTAGATCTTCTTGTTGGACAGATCCTTTATATATTATATAGTGTCCTTCCTCATCTCTTATGATATTCTTTGGCTTAAAATCTAATCTATCTGATATAAGGATTGCCACTCCAGCTTTCTTTTGATGTCCATTGGCATGGTAAATTGTTTTCCACCCCTTCACTTTCAATCTGGAGGTGTCTTTGGGTGTAAAATGAGGTTCTTGTAGACAGCATATCGATGGGTCTTTTTTTTTTTATCCATTCTGATACCCTGTGTCTTTTAGTTGGGGCATTTAGTCCATGTACGTTCAGGGTAACTGTTGAGAGATATGAATTTAGAGCTATTGTTTTGCCTGTAAGGTTACTGTTACTGTATATTGTGTCTCTTCCTTTCTGGTCTATGTTTCTTTTAGGTTCTCTTTGCTTAGAGGACCCCTTTCAATATTTCCTGTAGGGCTGGCTTGGTGTTTGCAAATTCATTTAGTTTTTGTTTGTCCTGGAAGATTTTTATCTCTCCTTCTATTTTCAATGACAGCCTAGCAGGATATAGTATTCTTGGCTGCATATTTTTCTCGTTTAGTGCTCTGAATATATGATGCCAGTTCTTTCTGGCCTGCCAGGTCTCTGTGGATAGGTCTGCAGTCAGTCTAATATTTCTACCATTGTATGTTATAGACCTGTTGTCCCGAGCTGCTTTCAGGATTTTCTCTTTGTCACCAAGACTTGTAAGTTTTACTATTAGGTGATGGGGAATGGACATATTTTTACTGATTTTGAGGGGGGTTCTCTGTGCCTCCTGGATTCTGATGCTTGTTCCCCTTGCCAAATTAGGGAAATTCTCTACTATAATTTGCTCTCATATGCCTTCTGCCCTTTTCTCTCTGTCTGTTCTTGGATCCCAATTATTCTAATATTGTTTCATGTTATGGTATCACTTATCCTTCGAATTCTCCCGTCGTTGTCCAGTATTTGTTTTTCTCTCTTTTGCTCAACTTCTTTATTCTCCATCATTAGGTCTTCTATTTCACTAATTCTCTCTTCTGCCTCATTTATCCTAGCAATAAGAGTCCCCATTTCTGATTGGACCTCATTATTGGCTTTTTTGACTTCAACCTGCTTAGACTTTAGTTCTTTATTTCTCTATAAAGGGATTTTATTTCTCCAGAAAGGCATTCTGTAATATCTTCCATGCTTTTTTCAAGCCCAGCTAGCACCTTGATAGTTGTAATTCTGAACTCTAGTTCTGACATATTAGTAATGTCCATATTGATTGGGTCCCTGACCTTCAGTAGTGCCTCTTGTTCTGTTTTTTGTGGTGAGGTTTTCTGCCTTGTCATTTTCTCCAGATAAGAATAGATGAATGAGAGAATAAAATACCAAAAGTGTAGCAATGACCCCAGAACAATATACACTAACCAAATCAGAAGAGACCTGAAATGGGGGTAGAAGAAATGTGGAAAAAAAAGAAAAAAAATATATATAGACATTAGACTGGTGAATAGAACAGAGTCACACACTTGGTTTTTGGGTGTATTTTGGTCTGCTAGAAGAAACTACCTTCCAAAATTTTAAAGAAAGAAAAACTCATATGTATACAAAAATAAGATTAAACATGATGAAAGAATGGAATATGACTGTAAAGATGAAAATTAAAAAAGATTTTAAAAAAGGTATTGATAAGATAAGGTGGTTGAAAAAAAAGAGGAAAGAATGTGATCAGGCTGGAGATTAGAACAAAACCATGTGCTAGATTTAGGGTATATTTTGATCTATTAGAAGAAATTGTATCCCAAAATTTTAAAGATAAAATAAACCTACATGTATACAAAAAATAAGGTTAAACACAATGAAGAGATAAAATATGAACATAACAATGAAAATTTTAAAAATGTAAAAAGTTATTGATAAGGTAACATAGCTAAAAAACATTAGAATAGGAAAGAGGTAATATTTTTTAAAAAGTAAGAAAATAATAAAATTTAAAAGATTTAACTTTGAAAGACTCAAGGATTATGCAAGGAAAGCCATGAATTCTATGTGTTGCTTTCCCCTAGCTCTGGAGTTCCGCAGTTCTCACTGATAGGTCAACTTGGTCTTGGCTGGATGTTATTGCTGATCTTCTGGGGGAGAGGGCTATTGCAGTGATTCTCAAACATCTTTGCCTGAGGCGGAATTGCACTGCCCTTGCTAGGGGTCAAGCTAAGTAATCTGCTTGGGTTCGCTCCCGGGGGAGCTTTTGTTCCCTGAACGCTTTCTGTACAGCTTTGAAGGACAGGAATGAAAATCGTGGCCTCCCAGTCTCTGGCACTGTAGAAGCCAAGAGCTCAGGGCCCCACTCCTCAGTGCGCCCTCAGAGAAAATAAGTCAATCCCTCCCATCTCCTTGGTCTCCAGCTGCACTCTGTGTTCACTGGGCCTATGACTGTGCATTTCTGTCTCTGGTGCTCGGGCTCCTTTGGAGTCTCTAAACCCAGCAGATTCCTGAAGCACACTCCCATGCCACTCCTCCTGGAGGAGGAAGGAGGAGGATCTCTTTGGATCTGCGACTTGTGCTGTCTCTGCTTGAAGAGCAGTGGCCCGATTGTGCTTTGGATCATGGTTTAAGGTAACCCCGAGCTGAAAGCCAACTCCTCAACTCTTTCTCCACAGATAGCTTCCCTGCCCCTATACCTGGGAGCTCTGCCACCCTCAGATACCCCTGGTCTTTTTGTGTCCATGTGTGTCCTGAGACCACACTGTCCCTTTGAGAGCTCCACCCCCTGCCTAGCCTCTGGAGCAACATCCCTCAGTGGAGCAGACTTCTAGAAGTTTTGATTTTGTGTTCTGCTCTCTCACTTGCTGGGAGCTGGCCCCTGCCCCCACGGTCTATCTTTCCATCACTTTGGATTCACTTCTCCACAAGTGATACCTTCCAGAAAGTGTTGACTTTTCTGTTCCTAGAGTTGCTGCTCTTCTTCTCTTCTATTTCCTATTGAGTTTGTAGGTGTTCAGAGTGGTTTGATAACTATATGACTGAACTCCAGGGACCTGATTATATTTCAGTCTCCACTCTGCCATTTGCTCCTCCCCCCTAGACCACATCTTTATCCATTCGTCTCTTGAGGGGCATCTTGGCTCTTTCCACAGTTTGGCTATTGTGGATGTTGCTGCTATGAATATTGGGGTGCATATGGCCCTTCTTTTCACTACATCTTATCTTTGGGGGTAAATACCCAGTAGTGCAATTGCTGGGTCATAGGATAGCTTTATTTTTAATGTCTTGAGGAACCTCCGCACTGTTTTCCAAAGTGGCTGTACCAAATTGCATTCACACCAACAGTGTAAGAGGGTTCCCCTTTCTCCACAACTTCTCCAACATTTGTTGTTTTTGCCTTGTCAGTTTTTGCCATTCTAACTGATATAAGGTGGTATCTCAGTTTGGTTTTGATTTGAATTTTCCTGATGGCTAATGATGATGAACACTTTTTCATGTGTCTGCTGGCCATTTGTATTTTTTTGGAGAAGTGTCTGCTTATGTCTTCTGCCCATTTGTTGACTTGATTATCTGTTTTTTGGGTGTTGAGTTTGACAAATTCTTTTTTTAAGATTTTATTTATTTATTTGACAGATAGAGATCACAAGTAGGTAGAGAAGCAGGCAGAGAGAGGAGGAAGCAGGCTCCCCACTGAGTGGGGAACCTGATGCGGGGCTCGATCCCAGGACCTTGAGATCATGACCCAAGCCGAAGGCAGAGACTTTGATCCACTGAGCCACCCAGGTGCTCCGAGAAATTCTTTATAACTCTTGGATATCAGCCCTTTGTCTGTAGTGTCATTTGCAAATATATTCTGCCATTCCGTGGGTTGTCTCTTTGTTGTCTTGACTGTTTCCTTTGCTGTGCAGATGATTTTTATCTTTATGAAGTCTCAAAGTTCATTTTTGCTTTTGTTTCCCTTACCTTTGGAGACGTGTCTTGAAAGAAGTTGTTGTGGTCAATGTCAAAGAGTTTACTGCCTATGTTCTCCTCTAGGATTTTGATGGATTCCCTTCTCACATTTAGGTCTTTCATGTCTTTTGAGTTTACCTTTCTTTATAGTGTAAGAGCATGGTCCAGTTTCATTCTTCTACGTGTGGTTGTCCAATTTTCCTAGCATCATTTATTGAAGAGACTGTCTTTTTTCCATTGGACATTCTTTCCTGCTTTGCCAAAGGTTAGTTGGCCATAGAGTTGAGAGTCCATATCTGGGCTATCTATTCTGTTCCATTGGTGTATGTGTTTGTTTCTGTGCCAGTACCATGCTGTCTTGTTGATCACAGGTTTGTAATATAGCTTGAAATCAGGCAACATGATGCCAAGCTTTGTTTTTCTTTTTCAACATTTACTTGGCAATTTGGGGTCTTTTTTGGTTCCATAAAATTTTTAGGATTGTTTGTTCCAGCATTTTGAAAAATGCTGTTGGTATTTTGATTGGGATTGCATTGAAATTATAGATTACTCTGGCAAAGCATAGATATTTTAACAATGTTTATTCTTCCACTACATCAAAAACTAATGACGTACTGTGTGGTGACTAACATAACACAATAAAAAAATACAATAAAAAAATAAGAAAGAAAAAGAAAAATCCCATTTTCTGCATTATCTTGTCCATTTTTTTAAAGTTTTTATTTAAATTCCAGTTAGTTAACATACAATATAATAATAGTTTCAAGTGTGGATTTAGTGGTTCATCATTTACAAAGAATTCCCAGTGCTCATCACAAGTGTCCTCCTTAATTCCCATCACCTATTTAACCCATACCTTCCAACCTTCCTTCCAGTAACCATCAGTATGTTCTCTGTAGTTAGGAGTCTGTTTTATGGTTTGCCTCTCTTTTTTCCCCCCTATATTCATCTGTTTTGTTTCTTAAATTCCACATATGAGTGAAATTATATGGTATTTATCTTTCTCTCACTGATTTATTTCACTTTACGTAAGACAATCTAGCTCCATCCATGTCTTCACAAATGACAAGATTTCATACTTTTTTATGTCTGAATAATATTGCACTGTGTGTATGTGTGTGTATGTGTATATATATATAAACATACATATATACTGCTTTATTTATAATATATATATTATATAATGTATGTATAATTATCACATATTATATAAAATTATATAATATATAATAAATATATATTACAAACTTATATATTATACATAGTGTATAATAAATATATATTGTAAATCATATAAATACATGTTAAAATATAATTATATTTTTAAATATTTAAGTGCATTTGCATATTATATAGTTATATATAATATAAACAAATTAAAATATATGTAAATATAAAAATAAAATATATAAATTTATATAATATATATTATATTTATATTTACATTTATATTTATATATTTACTGCTTTAGTCATTTATCAGTTGATTGAAATTTGGGCTCTTGATGTAATGAGCACTGGGTGTTATATACAACTGATGACTCTCTAAACTCTCTCTGAAACTAATAATGCACTGTATGTTAATTTTTTAAAAAGATTATTTATTTATTTATTTTGACAGAGAGAGAGAGATCACAAGTAGGCAGAGAGGGAGGCAGAATGAGAGGAATAAGCAGGCTCCCTGCTGAGCAGAGTGCTCAATGCAGGGCTCGATCCCAGGACCCTGAGATCATGGCCTGAGCCAAAGGCAGGGGCTTAACCCACTGAACCACCCAGGTGCCCCACACTGTATGTTAATTAATTAAATAAAAAAATAAAAAAACTGCAGGCTCTTTCCATAATTGTGCTACTGTTGATAATGCCGCTAAAACTTTGGGGTGCTTGTGTCCCTTTGAATCAATATTTTTGTATCCTTTGGATAGACACCTAGTAGTGCAGTTGCTGGGTTGTAGTGTAGTTCTATTTTTAACTTTTTGAGGAACCTCCATACTGTTTTCCAGAGTGGCTGCACCAGTTTGTATTCCTTCCAACAGTTTAAGAGGGTTCGCCTTTCTCCACACACTTACCAACATCTGTTGTTTCCTTTGTTGTTAACTTTAGCCATTCTGACATGTGTGAGGTGATATTGCATAGTAGTTTTGATTTGTTTTTTGCTGAAGATGAGTAATGTTGAGCATCTTTTCATATGTCTGTTACCCATCTGGATGTCTTCTTTGGAAAAAAATGTCTTCTGTGCATTTCTTAACTAGATTATTTGTTTTTTGGACGATAAGTTTAATAAGTTCTTCATAGATTTGGATACTTTATCAGATACATCATTTGCAACTATCTCCTCCCATACCAAAGGTTGCCTTTCAGTTTTTTTGATTATTTCCTTTGCTGTGCACAAGATTTTCATCTTGGTAAAGTTCCAATAGTTTATTTTTGTTTTTGTTTTCCTTGCGTCTAGAGATGTATCTAGTAAGAAGTTGCTGCAGCCAAAGTCAAAGAGGTTGTTGCCTGTATTCTTCTCTAGGATTTTGATGATTTCCTGTTTCACATTTAGGTCTTTGATCCATTTTCATCTTATTTTTGTGTATGGTGTAAAAAAGTGGTCCAATTTCCTTCTGCATGTGGCTGTCCAGTTTTCACAGCACCATTTGTTGAAGACATTTTTCCATTGGATATTCTTTCCTGCCTTGTTGAAGATTAGTAGACCATAAAGCTGTGGGTCCATTTCTGTGTTGTCTCTTCTGTTCCATTGGTCCATGTGTCTGTTTTTGTGCCAGTAACATACTGTCTTGATGACTACAACTTGGTATTAGAGCTTGAAATCTGGATTCATGATGTCTCTAGTTTTGCTTTACTTTTTCAAGATTGTTTTGGCTATTTGGGATCTTTCATGCTTCCATACAAATTTTAGGATTTTTTTTTAAGGACGATTTGTTCTAACTCTGTGAAAAATACTGGTAGTATTTTAATAGGGATTGCATTACATGTGTAGATTGCTTTGGGTAGTATAGACATTTTAATAATATGTGTTCTTCCAAGTCATGAGCATGGAATGTTTTTCCATTTCCTTTGTTTCACCTTCAATTTCTTTCATAAATGTTCTATAGTTTTCAGAGTACAGATCTTTTACCACTTTGGTTAGGTTTATTTCTAGGTATCTTAAGGGTTTTGGTGCCATAATTATAAATGGGATTGATTACTTGATTTCATTTTCTGCTGTTTCATTATCAGTGTATAAAAATGCAACCAATTTCTGAACATTGATTTTTATTTGGCAACTTTACTGAATTCATGTATCAGTTCTAGCAATTTTTGGTCAAATCTTTGGGTTTTGTACATACAATATCATGTCATCTGAAAATAGTGAAAGTTTGACTTCCTCCTTGTTGATTTTCATGCTTTTTGTTTCTTTTTTGTTGTTTGATTGCTGAGGCTAAGACTTCCGGTACTACGGTACATAATAATGGTAAGATTGGACATCCTTGTCTTGTTCCTGACCATAGGTGAAGGCTCTCAGTTTTTTCCCACTGAGGATGCTATTAGCTATGGATCTTTCATATATGTCCTTTATGATGTTGAGGTATGTTCCCTGTATCCTTACTTTGTTGCAGGTTTTTAATCAAGAATGTATGCTCTACTTTGCTAAATGATTTTTCTACATTTATTGAAAGGATCATATGGTTCTTATCCTTATTTTTATTAATGTTATGTATGATGTTGATTGATTTGTAAATATTGAACCACTCTTGCCTCCCAGGAATAAATCCAACTTGATCATGGTGAATGACTCTTTTAATGTACTGTTGGATTCAATTTGTTAGTACTGAGAATTTTTGCATCCATGTTTCTCAGGGATATTGACCTGTAATTCTTTTTTTTAGTGGACCTTTGTCTGGTTTTGGAATCAAGGTAATGCTGGCCTCATAGAATGGTTTTGGAAGGATTTTTTCCATTTTTATTTTTTGGAACAGTTTGAGAAGAATAAGTATTAACTCATCTTTAAATGTCTGGTGGAATTCCCCTGGGAAGCCATCTGGCTGTGGACTGTTGTTTGTTGGAAGATTTTTTGATTACTGATTCAATTACTTTAGTGGCTATCAGCTGGTAAAAGTGTTCTATTTCTTCCTGTTTCAGTTTTGGTAGTTTATATATTTCTAGGAATTTATCCATTTCTTCCAGAATAGCCAATTTATTGAACAAGCATATAATTTTTCACAATATTCTCTTATAATTGTATTTCTGTGGTGTTGGTTGTAATCTCTTGCATTTGTGATTTTATTAATTCAGGTGATTTCTCTTTTGTTTTTGATAAATCTGGCTAGGGGTTTATCAATTTTATTAATTCTTTGAAAGAACGAGCTCTTAGTTTTGTTGGTCTGTTCTCCTGGGTTTTTTGTTGTTGTTTGTTTGTTTCTATATCATTTATTTCTACTCTAATCTTTATTATTTCCCTTCTTCTGTTAGTTTTAGGCTTCATTTGTTATTCTTTTCTAGCTCTTTTAGGTGTAAGGTTAGGTTGAATATTTGCTTCTTGAGGTAGGCCTGTATTGGATATACTACCCTCTTAGGACTATTTCTGCTGGCTCCGAAAGATTTTGGACCCTTATGTTGTCATTTTCATTTGTTTCCATACATTTTAAAATTCTTCTTTAATCTCCTGGTTGACCTATTCACTCTTTAGTGTAATGTTCTTTATCCTCCATGTATTTGTGGTCTTTTCAGATTTTTCTTGTGGTTGACTTCAAGTTTCATTGTATTGTGGTCTGAAAATATGCATGGTATGATCTCAGTCTTTTTATACTTGTTGAAGGCTGATTTGTGACCCAGTATGTGATCTGTTCTTGAGAATGTTCCATGTGCACTAAAAAAATGTGTATTCTGCTTTAAGATGAAATGTTCCAAATATATCTATTATATATGTGCCAGTGTGTCATTTAAAGCCATTATTTCCTTGTTCATCTTCAGCTTAGATGATCTGTCCACTGCTGTAAGTGGGATATTAAATTCCCCCATTATTATTGTATTATTACCAATGATTTCTTTTATGTTTGTTATGAATTATTTTACATATTTGGGTGCTACCAAATTGGGGACATAAATAATTACAGTTCTTAAACCTTGTTGGTTAGAGCCCTTAATTTTGATGTTATGCCTTTCTTCATCTCTTGTTATAGACTTTCATTCAAAATCTAGTTTGTCTAAGTATGGCTACTCTGGCTTTTGACATCCATTAGCATGATAAATGATAGGGATTGCATTGAATGTGTAGATTGCTCTAGGCAGCATAGACATTTTCACAGTGTTTCTTATTCCAATCCATGAGCATGGAATGTTTTTCCTTCTCTGTGTCTTTCCTCAATTTCTTTCATAAGTGTTCTGTAGTTTCTACTGTATACATCTTTTACCTCTTTGGTTAGGTTTATTCCTAGGTCTTACGGTTTTTGGTGCAATCGTAAATGGGATCAATTCTTTAATTTGTCTTTCTTGACTCACATTGTTAGTGTATAGAAATGCAACTGATTTCTGTGCATTGATTTTGTATCCTGCCATGTTGTTGAGTTCCTGTGTGAGTTCTAGCAATTTGGGGGTGGAGTCTTTTGGGTGTTCCAAATAAAGTATCATGTCCTCTGTGAAGAGTGAGAGTTTGTCTTCTTCTTTGCCAACTTGAATGCATTTTATTTTTTTGTTGTTGTCGTCTGATTGCTGGGGCTAGGATTTCTAGTACTATGTTGAACAAAAGTGGTGAGAGAGGGCATCCTATGGTGTTCCTGACCTTAGGGGAAAAACTGAGAGTTTTTCCCTCTATTGCTATATTTCCCTCTATTGCTATATTTTGAAGAGTTTTAATAAGTAAAAGATGCTATATTTTGTCAAATGACTTTTATGCATCAATTGAGAGAATCATGTTTCTTGTCTCTTCTTTTGTTAATGTGATCTATCATGTTTATTGATTTGTGAATGTTGAACCACCTTTGCATCCCAGAAATAAATCCTACCTGGTCATGGTGAATAATCCTTTTATTGTACTGTTGGATCCTATTGGCTAATATCTTGCTGAATATTTTGGAATTCATGTTCATCAGGGATATTGGTCTGTAATTCTTCTTTTTGCTGGGGTCTTTGGTTTTGGGATTAGGGTAATGCTAGCGATATAGAATGAGTTTGGAAGGTTTCCTTCTGTTTCTCATTTTTGGAAAAGCTTTAGTGGAATATGTGTGATTTCTTCTTAAATGTTTGGTAGAATTCCCCTAGGAAGCCATCTGGCCCTCAACTCTTGTTGTTTATTATTATTATTATTATTATTATTATTATTATTATTATTATTATTATTATTATTTGCCCCAGGGGTACAGGTCTGTGAATCATCAGGCTTACATCTTTCACAGCATTCACCAAAGCACAAACCCTCCCCAATGTCCATAACCCATCCACCCTATCCCTACCCTCCCACCCCCCAGTAACCCTCAGTTTGTTTTGTGAGATTAGGAGTCTCTTATGGTTTGTCTACTTCCCCATCCCATCTTGTTTCATGATTTTTCCCTCCCTGACCCCCAAGACCCCCACCGTGCCCCTCAAGTTCCTCATATCAGAGAGATCATATGATAATTGTCTTTCTCTGATTGACTTATTTCGCTCAGCATAATACCCTCCAGTTCCATCCATGTCGTTGCGAATGGCAAGATTTCGTTTCTTTTGATAGCTGCATAATATTCCATTGTATATATATACCACATCTTCTTTATCCATTCATCTGTTGATGGACATCTAGGTTCTTTCCATAGTTTGGCTATTGTGGACATTGCTGCTATAAACATTCAGGTGCATGTGCCCCGGAGGATCACTACCTTTGTATCTTTAGGGTAAATACCCAGTAGAGCGATTGCTGTGTCGTAGGGTAGCTCCATTTTCAACTTTTTGAGGAATCTCCATACTGTTTTCCAGAGTGGCTGCACCAGTTTGCATTCCCACCAACAGTGTAGGAGGGTTCCCCTTTCTCCGCAACCTCGCCAACATCTGTCATTTCCTGACTTGTTGATTTTAGCCATTCTGACTGGTGTAAGGTGGTATCTCGCTGTGGTTTTAATTTGTATTTCTCTGATGCCGAGTGATGTTGAGCACTTTCTCTTGTGTCTGTTGGCCATTTGGATGTCTTCTTTGCAGAAATGTCTCTTCAAGTCTTCTGCCCATTTCTTGACTGGGTTATTTGTTTTATGGGTGTTGAGTTTGAGAAGCTCTTTATAGATTTTGGATACTAGCCCTTTATCTGATATGTCATTTGCAAATATCTTCTCCCATTCTGTCAGTTGTCTTTTGGTTTTGTTGACTGTTTCCTTTGCTGTGCAAAAGCTTTTAATCTTGATGAAGTCCCAATAGTTCATTTTTGCCCTTGCTTCCCTTGCCTTTGGTGAGGTTCCTAGGAAGAAGTTGCTGCGGTTGAGGTCGAAGAGGTTGCTGCCTATGTTCTCCTCAAGGATTTTGATGGATTCCTTTCTCACATTGAGGTCTTCCATCCATTATGAGTCTATTTTTGTGTGTGGTGTAAATAAATGATCCAGGTTCATTGTTCTGCATGTGGCTGACCAGTTTTCCCAACACCATTTGTTGAAGAGACTGTCTTTTTCCCACTGGACATTCTTTCCTGCTTTGTCGAAGATTAGTTGACCATAGAGTTGAGGGTCCATTTTTGGGTTCTCTATTCTGTTCCACTGGTCTATGTGTCTGTTTTTGTGCCAGTACCATACTGTCTTGATGATGACGGCTTTGTAATAGAGCTTGAAATCTGGAATTGTGATGCCGCCAACTTTGCTTTTTTTTTTCAACATTCCTTTGGCTATTCGGGGTCTTTTCTGGTTCCATATAAATTTTAGGATTATTTGTTCCATTTCTTTGAAATAAATTGCTGGTATTTTGATGGGGATTGCATTAAATGTGTAGATTGCTCTAGGTAGCATAGACATTTTCACAATATTTATTCTTCCTATCCACGAGCTTGGAATGTTTTTCCACTTCTTTGTGTCTTCCTCAATTTCGTTCTTGAGTACTTTATAGTTTTCTGAATACAGATTCTTTGCCTCTTTGGTTAGGTTTATTCCTAGGTATCTTATGGTTTTGGGTGCAATTGTAAATGGGATTGACTCTTTAATTTCTCTTTCTTCTGTTTTGTTGTTGGTATATAGAAATGCAACTGATTTCTGTGCATTGATTTTATATCCTGACACTTGACTGAATTCCTGTATGAGTGCTAGCAGTTTTGGAGTGGAGTCCTTTGGGTTTTCCACATAAAGTATCATATCATCTGCAAAGAGTGAGAGTTTGACCTCTTCCTTGCCGATTTGGATGCCTTTTATTTCTTTTTGTTGTCTGATTGCTGAGGCTAGGACTTCTAGTACTATGTTGAATAGCAGTGGTGATAGTGGACAGCTTTGCCGTGTTCCTAACTTTAGGGGAAAAGCTGAGTTTTTCTCCATTGAGAATGATATTCACTGGGTTTTTTGTACGTGGCTTTGATGATATTGAGGTATGTACCCTCAGTGCCTACACTGTGAAGAGTTTTGATAAAGAAAGGGTGCTGTACTTTGTCAAATGCTTTTTCAGGATATATTGAGAATCATATGGTTCTTGTTCTTTCTTTTATTAATGTCTTATATCATATTGATTGATTTGCGAATGTTAAAACAACCTTGGAGCCCAGGAATAAATCCCACTTGGTCGTGTTGAATAAACCTTTTAATGTGTTTTTGGATCCTATTGGCTAGTATTTTGTTGAGGATTTTTGCATCCACGTTCATCAAGGAAATTGGTCTGTAATTGTCCTTTTTGATGGGGTCTTTGCCTGGTTTTGGGATCAAGGTAATGCTGACCTCATAAAATGAGTTTGGAAGTTTTCCTTCCATTTCTATTTTTTGGAGCCATTTCAGAAAAATAGGTATTAATTCTTCTTTAAATGTTTGGTAGAATTGCCCTGGGAAGCTGTCTGTGCCTGGGTTCTTGTTTGTTGATTTTTTTTTGATGACTGCTTCAATCTCCTTACTGGTGATGGGTCTATTCAGGTCTTCAGTTTCTTCCTGGTTCAGTTTTGGTAGTTNGGAGAGAGGAGGAAGCAGGCTCCCTGCCGAGCAGAGAGCCCGATGCGGGCCTCGATCCCAGGACCCTGGGATCATGACCTGAGCCGAAGGCAGCGGCTTTAACCCACTGAGCCACCCAGGCGCCCTTGTTTGTTGATTTTTGATGACTGCTTCAATCTCCTTTCTGGTTATGGGTCTATTCAGGTATTCAATTTCTTCCTGGTTAAGTTTTGGTAGTTTATATTTCTCTAAGAATGCATCCATTTCTTCCATATTGTACATTTTGCTGGTGTAGAGTTGCTCATAATATGATCTTATAATTGGTTGTATTTCTTTGGTGTTGGTTGTGATCTCTCCTCTTTCATTCATTATTTTATTCATTTTTTTCCATTCTCTTTTCTTTTTGATAAGTCTGGCAAGTGGTTTATCAATCTTAGTAATTCTTTCAAAGAACCAGCTCCTAGTTTCATTGATTTGTTTCACTGTTCTTTTGGTTCCTATTTCATTGATTTGTGCTCTGACCTTTATTATTTCTCTTCTCCTGCTGGGTTTAGGCTTTCTTTGCACTTTTTTCTCCAGCTCCTTTAAGTGTGTACTTGATACCTTTCTTGTTTCTTAAGAAAGGCTTGTATTGCTATATACTTTCCTCTCAGGACTGCTTTTGCTGTTTCCCAAAGATTTTGAACAGCTATGTTTTCATTTTCATTTGTTTCCATGAATTTTTTAAAATTCTTCTTTAACTTCCTGGTTGACCCATTCATTCTTTAGTAGGATGTTCTTTAGCCTCCATGTATTTGAGTTCTTTCCCACTTTCCTCTTGTGGTTGAGTCTAGTTTCAGATCATTATGGTCTGAAAATATGCAGGGAATGATCCCAATCTTTTGGTACCTGTTGAGACCTGATTTGTGACCCAGAATATCGTCTATTCTGGAGAATGTTCCCTGTGCACTAGAGAAGAATGTGTATTCTGTTGTTTTGGGATGGAATGTTCTGAATATATTAGTGATGTCCAACTGGTCCAGGGTTTCATTTAAAGCCTTTATTTCCTTGTTGATCTTTTGCTTTGATGATCTGTCCATTCCAGTTAGGGGGGGTGTTAAAGTCCCCTACTATTATTGTATTATTGTCAATGTGTTTCTTTGATTTTGTTATTAATTGGTTTATATAACTGGTACTCCCATGTTAGGGGCATAGATATTTAAAGTTGTTACATCTTCTTGTTGGACAGATCCTTTAAGTATGATATATTGTCCTTCCTCATCCCTTATGATATTCTTTGGCTTTAAATGTAGTTTATCTGATATAAGTAGTGTCACCCCAGCTTTCTTTTGATGTCCATTAGAATGGTAAATTGTTTTCCACCCCCTCACTTTAAATCTGGAGATGTCTTTGGTTCTCAAGTGTGTTTCTTGTAGACAGTATATCAATGGGTCTTGTTTTTTTTATCCATTCTGATACCCTGTGTCTTTTAGTTGGGGCATTTAGCCCATTTACATTCAGGGTAACTATTGAGAGATATGAATTTAGTGCCAGCGTAGTGTGTGTAAGTTGCCTGTTACTGCATATTGTGTCTCTTCCTTTCTGGTCAATGTTTCTTTAAGGCTCTCTTTGCTTAGAGGATCCCTTTCAATATTTCCTGTAGGGCTTGCTTGGTGTTTGCTAATTCCTTTAGGTTTTGTTTGTCCTGGTAGATTTTTATCTCTCCTTCTATTTTCAGTGTCAGTCTAGCTGGATATAGTATTCTTGTCTACATATTTTTCTCGTTTAGTTCTCTGAATATATCATGCCAGTTCTTTTTTGCCTGCCAGGTCTCTGTGGATAGGTCTGCTGTCAGTCTATTATTTCTACCATTGTATGTTATAGACCTCTTGTCCTGAGCTGCTTTCATGATTTTATTTTGTCCCTAAAACTTGTAAGTTTTACTATTAGATGATGGGGTGTAGACTTATTTTTATTGATTTTTGAGGGGGGTTCTCTGTTCCTCCTGGATTTTGATGCTTGTTCCCTTCACCAAATTAGGGAAATTCTGTACTGTAATTTGCTCCAATATACCTTCTGCTCCTCTCTCTCTCTTCTTGTTCTGGGATCTCAATTATTCTAATATTGTTTTCTCTTACGGCATCACTTATCTCTCGAAATCTCCCCTCATGGTCCCGTAGTTGTTTTTCTCTCTTTTCATCCACTTCATTATTCTCCGTCATTTTGTCTTCTAAATCACGAATTGTCTCTTCTGTCTCATTTTTCCTAGCTTTAAGAACCTCCATTTTTGATTGGACATCATTAATAGCTTTTTTTATTTCAACTTGGTTAGATTTTAGTTCCTTTATTTCTCCAGAAATGGTTTTATTTCTCTAGAGGGGTATTCTCTATTATCTTCCATGCTTTTTTTGAGCCCAGCCAGCACCTTGATAATCGTCACTCTGAACTCTAGTTCTGTCATATTACTAATGTCTGCATTGATTAGGTCCCTAGCCATTGTTACTGTCTCTTTTTTTTCTTCATGGTGATTTTTTCCACCTTGTCATTTTATGCAGATAAGAATAGATGGATGAGAGAATAAAATACTAAAGGGTAGCAATGACCCAGGAGAAAGATACACTAACCTAATCAGAAGAGACGTGAAACTGGTGTGAGAAGAAAGAAGGAAAAAAACAAAAAACAAAAAAACAAAAACAAACAAAACGAAACCCTATATCTGTATCTGTATCTATATCTATATATCTATATCTATATCTCTGTCTATATCTATATCATCTATTTGTTTCTTTATTTATCTCTGTCTCTGACTCTATCTCTATGTCTGTCTATCTATTAGACTGGTGAATTGAACAGACCCTGTATGTATACAAAAAATAAAGTTAGGTACAATGAAGGGAGAAAATATGACACTAACAATGAAAATTGAAAAAGATTAAAAAGTGTTGATAAGGTGTAATAGTTTAAAAACATTAAGATAGGAAAAAGGAAAATATTTGAAAGAAAAGAGTAAGAAAAAAATAAAATTCAAATAATTTAACTTTGAACGACTAAAGAATCATAGGGAAAAAGCTATTAGTTCTCTGCGTTGCTTTCCCCTAACTCCAGAATTCCACAATTCTTAGCAATCTTGAACTTGACTTTGGCTGGATGTTTTCTTCTGGTCTTCTGGGGGAGGGGCCTGTTGCTGGGATTCTCAAGTGTCTTTGCCCAAGGAGGAATTGCACTGCCCTCGCCAGGGGCCAAGCTAAGTAATCGGCTCGGCTTCGCTCTCGGAGATTTTGTCCCCTGAATGCTTTCCATACCGCGTTGGAGGCCGGTACTGAAAATGGCGGCTCCCAGTCCCCGACCCGGAGGAGCCGAGAGCTCGGGGCCTCACTCCTCAGTGCGCCTCAGAGAAGAGCAGTCCCTCCTGTCTCCTGGTCTCTGGCCGCGCTCCGAGCTCCCCCGGCCTGTGACCGAGTGTCTCTCTCTCTGACGTGGCCCCGTTTAGAATCTCCGGACCCAGAAGATCCTGCAGCCACTCCTGCGCTGCTGCTCCCGGAGGAGGAGGAAGGGGTTTCTCCGGGTCTGCCGCCCGTGGGGTCCCCACTCACAGAGCAGTGGCCCAACTGTGCTTCGGATCCTGGCACAAGGTAACCCCGAGCTGAAAAACCCCTTCTCAGTTTGACTCCGTCTCTCCCATCAGCTTCTCTCTGATTCCTTGGAGCTCAGTCATGCTCAGACACCCCTGGTGTTTTTGTGTCCCCGTGGGTCCTGAGACCACACTGTCCCCACGAGGGCTGCACCCCCCGCTTGGCCTCTGGGGCGGCGTCCCTCAGTGGAGCTGACTTCTAACAGTTCCGAGTCTGTGCTCTGCTGCTCGGTCATTCGCTGGGAGCCGGCCCTTCCCCCAGGTCTATCTTCCCATCGCTGCAGATTCACTTCTCCACATGTCCTACCTTCTGGAAAGTGGTCGATTTTTTGTTTGTAGAATTGCTGCTCTTGTTCTCTTTGATCTCCTGTTGAATTTGTAGGTGTTCAGAATGGTTTGATAACTATCTTGGTGAATTTCTGAGACCTGATGATAATCGGTCTCCTACTCCTCCGCCATCTTTCTCCTCATGATTCTTTTTTCTCTTGGTGCTTTCAGTAGTCTCACTTTGCACTGATTTTTAAGAGCTTGATTATAATGCGTTTCAGGAAAGGTCTCTTTATGTTTAATTCTGTTTGAGGATCTTTGAGCTTCCCGTACCTGGGTGGCCATAACTCTTCCCAGTTATGAAAACTCTTAGAAGCTTTCAGTCCTTTTTCCTTACACAAGGTTTCTGTCCCTTCCCCTGTTTACTCCCATATTGCAAATATTGTTTCTTTTGATTATGTCCCACAGTTTGTGTCGTTTTTTTCATTCTAATTTCTTTATTCTCTTCTGACTTGTTAATATGAAGAGACATGTTCTCAATCTCAAAGATTCTTTCTTCTGACTGATTGATCCTACAGTTGAAGGTATCTATTGCATTTTTTACTTCATTCATTGTATTTTTCATCTCCAGAATTTCTGTTTGGTTCTTTTGATAATTTCTGGTTCCTCTTTGAATTTCTTGTTTATGTATTATTTTCTTGAGTTCAGTGATCTGTGTTCCAAATCCACTGAGCTTCCTTAAAATCATTATTTTGAATTCTTTTTCAGATAACTCACAGATCTCCATTTGTTTGGGCTCATTACTGGAGTATTATTTTTTCCTTTGGTTGTATCATATTTCCTTGATTTTTCATGTTTTTGATGGGTTTGCATTGATGTCTGTGGACTTGAGTGTGCTGTTACGTCTTCCAGTCTTTTCAAACTGGCTTCAGTAGTAAAAGACTTTCACCTAGAGGTGGCTGTAAGGTTGCCAGCTAGGTGGCGATCAGCATCATTGGTTCCTGAGGAGACACAGTGATACAGTCTCCATGCTATTCCATTGGCTGAGGTTGCCTTTGGTCAGTTTATAGGGCTTTTTTGTGGCTAAGGCTACACCAGCCCTTCAGGTAGTAGTTAGCAGGTAGGGGTATTTATATCTTCAGAGGCTGAGGCTGCTGGGGTCTTCCTGTTCTCCCCCCTCTACTTTTATGCCTCTGGAAAGAGGTTCTAGCTAAGAAGATCCTTCCCAATGCCTAGTTGTGTGCCCTGACACTCAGAGGCCTCAGAACACTATTGGAACCAATGTTTGTTGAATCAGGTCATATGGAACTACCATAGCACCTGGGTCCTGGGGCATAGGCACAATTGTTGCAGCTAAGGCACTAGTGTCTAAAATGTGGGTCTACGTAGATATCTCATGGAACCAGCACCTCTGTCTCATGGGTCTTGCGGTCAGAGTGTTGTACTAGCAAAACCTAGAGATGGCAGGTTAAAGTTTCAATTGTGGCCTCCATGGGCAGCCACAGGATAGCAGCAGCACATCTCGTGGTGGTCTGTGAAAGCCACATGTAGGGATTCATTGGGCTGGGCACAACAGTGGCAGCACTGTCCTGGCAATGTCCTGGGAACCCTGTGACCTAGGATCAGAGAGATGATCCTCAGGACAATGGTAGCCTGGTTCTAGCTATAATGTCAGACCCCCAACCTGAAACCTTAGGGTAGGGTAGGTCAGCACTAGCACCCTTATAGTGATGGTTCAGAGCCTTGATTGGGACTTGCAGATGGAGCTCAGTATAGAAGCAGTCTAGTCCCAGCAATTGGTCTTGCCACAACCTGCCATGGAGGGGTTAGAATGGGGCTCAGGGCAATAGTAGTACCCATGGCAGTGATGGGTCAGAGCTATGTCCAGGAACCCAGGAGGTACAATTCAGGGAAGTGATAGCCTGTCTCCGAATGAGTTTAGTCTTGACCTGAGATGAGGGTTGACCAAGGCAGCAGTAGAACATTTTGTAATGACATCCCAGAGCCAAGATGTGGAAGCTGGTGGGAGGGGATCAGGGAGGCAGCAGCAGGGCCCTATTGATGACTGTCAAAGCACAACTTGTGACCCAGGGGGCAGACACAAGTCCGTGGAGGCTGCCCTGGTAATGGTTGGAAAAAGCCCTGACCTGGGGCCAGGGGTGGGCTAAGAGCAGTGGTAGCTCCACTTTCATATATGATGAAATATTATGATACCAGATCTCTGGGAGTAGGGCATAGTAACAATTGGGGCCCCTGAGGGTAAGTCTCATTTTGACAACAACTCCACCCTGGGGAGTAGATGCAGAGGGGGTCACTCCATACTACTCCATCAGCTGGGATCAGTATCAGTGAAGACTGTGGGAAACATCTATAGCAAAATCTTCAAATATCTACAATGGTGAGGCTTCCCTATGGTTCTCCTGCTCTCCTCCCTGTGTGGTGAACTTCCTCTGAGGGCATTCTTCCAGATGTGGAGCAGCTCCTGGGTAGGGGACTGGATGACACAGGTAATATACTTCCTTTACTTTTCTATGTAGCCATTCTTGATTTCTGAGCTCCTTGGATATTTGCTGGTTGTTTGTTGTCTTGACTTTTCCCTGAGTTTCCATTAATTTGTAGTTGTTTATGGTTCTTGTTAGTTTTCTGTTTTTATTGGGGGGAGGTAGGTTTTGGGACCTCCTAGCCCTCTGTCTTTCTGATGTCACCTTCTGCACAGCAATTTTGAATTTGTTTTATTTGTTTTTATTTAAATTCAATTTAGTTAACATATACTGTATTATTAATTTCAGAGGTAGAATTTAGTGATTCATCAGTTGCATACAACTCCCAGTACTCATTACTTGAAGTACCCTCCTTAATACTTATCACCCAATTACCCCATCCTCCTACCCACCTCCCCTCTAGGAATGCTCAGTTTGTTTCCTGTAGTTAAGAGTCTCTTATGATTTGCCTCCCTCTCTATTTCCATCTTATTTTACTTTTCCTTCCCTTCCCCTATGTTCACTTGTTTTGTTGATTAAATTCCACATATGAATGAAAACATATGGTATTTACTTCCTCTGACTGACTTATTTCACATAGTGTAATACCCTCTAGTTCTATCCATGTCCTTGCAAATGGCAAGATTTTATTCTTTTTGATGACTGAGTAATATTCCACTGTATGTCTATGTATGTATATATATACACATAGGTACGCCACTTCTTCTTTATCCATTCATCTGTTAATGGACATCTGAGCTCTTTCCATAGTTTGACTATTGTGGATATTGCTGCTATACACAATGGGGTGCATGTGCCCTTTCAAATCACTGTTTGTATCTTTTGGGTAAATAACTAGCAGGGCAATTTCTGGGTCATATGTTAGTTCTATTTTTAACTTCTTTTTTTTAAATTTTATTTTATTTATTTATTTGACAGAGAGAGAGAGACACAGTGAGAGAGGGAACATAAGTAGGGGGAGTGGGAGAGGGAGAAGCATGCTTCCCTCTGATTAAAGAATCTGATGGAGGGCTTGATCCCAGGACCCTGAGATCATGACCTGAGCCAAAGGCAGACACGTAACACCTGAGCCACTTAGGTGCCCCTATTTGTAACTTCTTGAGGAACCTCCATACTGTTTTCCAGAGTGGTCACACCGGTTTGCATTCCCACCAACAGTGTACGAGGGTTCCCCTTTCTCTGTATCCTCACCAACATCTGTTGTTTCGTAAGGTGTTAATTTTAGCCATTCTGACTGGTGTGAGATGGTATCTCATTATGGTTTTGATTTGTATTTCCCTGATGCTGAGTGATGTTGAGCATTTTTTTCATGTGTCTGTTGGCCATTTGTATGTCTTCTTTGGAAAGTGTCTATTCATGTCTTTTGCCTCTTTCTTGACTGGATTTATTTTTTGTTTTTTGGGTATTGAGTTGGATATATAATTTGTGAACCTCTTCTTCCTTTCTGTAGGTTGCCTTTTAGTTTTATTGACTATTCCTTTGATGTGTGAAAGTTTTTATACTCATGAAGTCCCAATAGATCATTTTTATTTTTGTTTCCATTCCCTTTGGAGACATGTCTAGCAAGAAGTTACTGTGGCTGATGTTAATGAATTTGCTGCTTGTGTTTTACTTGAGGATTTTGATGGATTCCTATCTCACATGAGGTCTTTCATCCATTTTGAGAAATGTGGTCCAGTTTCATTCTTTTGTATATGGCTGTGCAATTTTCCCAACACCATTTGTTGAAGAGACTGTCTTTTCCATTGGACATTCTTTTCTACTTTGTCAAAGATTAGTTGACCATAGGGTTGAGGGTTCATTTCTGGGTTTTCAATTCTCTTCCACTGATCTATGTGTCTACTTTTGTGCCCATACCATACTGTCTTGATAACCATAGCTTTGTAATACAGCTTGAAGTCTGGAATTGTGATGCCTCCACCTTTGATTTTCTTCTTCAACATTCCTTTGGCTTTTTAGGGTCTTTTTGGTTCCATACAAATTTTAGGACTGTTGCAACTCTGTGAAAAATATTGATGGTATTTTGATAGGGATTGCATTGAATATGTAGGTTGCTTTGAGTAGCGTAAGCATTTTAACATTTTTTGTTACAGTCCATGAGTTTGGAAAGTGTTTCCATTTCTTTGTGTTCCTCAATTTCTTTCATAAGTGTTCTATAGTATTCAGAGTACAGATTTTTACTTCTTTGGTTAGGTTTATTCCTGGCATCTTAAGGTTTTTGGAGCCGTTGTTAATGGGATTGATTTCTTGATTTCTCATTTTCCTGCTTCATTGTTAGTGTATAGAAATGCAACTGACTCCCATGCATTGATTTTATATCCCGTAACTTTGCTGAGTTCCTGTATCAGTATTAGCAATTTTTTTCTGGAATCTTTTGAGTTTTCTTCATAGAGTATCATGTCATCTTCAGGGAGTGAAAGTTTCACTTCTTCTTTGCTGATTTCGATGTCTTTTATTTCTTTTTGTGGTCTGATTGCTAAGGCTAAGACTTCCAGTAATATGTTGAATCATAGTGGTGAGAGTGGACATCTCTGTCACGTTCCTAACCTCAGGGCAAAAGAAAAGCTCTCAATTTTTCCCCATTGAGGATGATAGTTTTTGTGGGTGTTTCATATATGACCTTTATGATGTTGAGATATGGTCCCTTTATCCCTACATGGTGGAGGGGTTTTATCAAGAAAGGATGTTGCATTTTGTCTAATTTTTCTGCATCTATTGAAAGGATCATATGGACCCTTTATTGTCCTTTATTTTATTTATGTTCTTTATTTTATTAATGTTGTGTATCACATTGATTGTTTTGTGGATGTTGAACCATGCCTGCAGCCCAGGAATAAATCCCCCTTGGTTGTGGTGAATAATCTTTTAATGTACTGTTGCACTGATTAGCTAATATCTTGGTAAGAATTTTTGCATTCAAGGTCATCAGAGATACTAGACTGTAATTATCCTTTTTATTGAAGTCTTTGTCTGGTTTTGGGATCAAGGTAATGCTGGCCTCATAGAGTGAGTTTGGAAGTTTTCCTTCCATTTTCATTTTTTGGAACAGTTTCATTGGAATAGGTGTTAATTCTTCGTTAAATGTTTGGTAGAATTCTGCTGGGAAGCCATCTGGCCCTGCATTCTTGTTTGTTGGGAGATTCTTGATTACTGATTCAATTTGTTTGCTCATTATGGATCTGTTCAGCTTTTCTATTTCATCCTGTTTCAGTTTTGGTAGTTTATATGTTTCTAGGAATGCATCCATTTCTTCCAGATTGCCTAATATGTTGGTATATAATTTTTTCTTAATATTCTCTTAGAATTGTTTGTATTTCTTTGGTGTTGATTGTGATTTCTCCTCAGTCATTCATGATTTTATTTATTTTAGTTTTTTTTTCTTTTAGAGTCATCTGGTTAGGGGTTTATCTGTCCTATTAATTCTTTCAAAGAAGCAGCTCCTAGGATTTTTTATCTGTTCTACTGATTTTTTAATTTCTATATCCTTGTTGCCTACTCTATTCTTTATTACTTATCTTCTCCTGCTGGTTTTAGGCTTCATTTGGTGTTCTTTTTCCAGCTCCTTTAGGTGTAAGTTTAGGTTGTGTATTTGGGAATTTTCTTGTTTCTTGAGGAAGGCCCATATCACTATATACTTGCCTCTTAGGACTGCCGTTGCTGCATTCCAAATGTTCTGAACTGTCACGTTTTCATTTTGTTTCCATGTATTTTTTAAAATTCATCTTTAATTTCCTGTTTGAACCACTCATTTTTTAGTAGGATGCTCTTTATCCTCCATGTATTTGTGGTCCTTCCAAATTTTTTTCTTGTAGTTGATTTCGAGTGTTAAAGTATTGTGGTCTGAAAATATGCATGGACTATCTCAATCGTTTTGTACCATTGAGACTTCATTTGTGACCTTGTATGTGATCTAATCTGGGGAATGTTCCATGTGCATTTGAAAAGAATGTGTATTCTGCTGCTTTAGAATGAAATGCTCTAAACATGTCTGTTAAGTTCATCTGAACCAGTGTGTCATTCAAAGCTCTTGTTTCATTGTTGATCCTCTGCTTAGATGATCTATTGTTGTGAATGGAGTCTTAAAGTCCCCTACTATTATTGTATTATTATCAATTCATTTCTTTTTTTAATGCACTTCTTTAATTTTGTTATTAATTGGTTTATATATTTGGCTGCTCCCAAGCTAGGGGAATAAATATTTGCATTTGTTAAATCTTCCTGTTTGATAGACTCCTTTTGTTATGATATAATGTTACAATGTCCTTCTTCATCTCTTCTTATGGTTTTTAATTTAAAATCGAGTTTGTCTGATATAAGGATTGCTATTCCAGCTTTCTTTTGATGTCAATTAGCAGGCTGAATTGTTCTCTATCCACTCATTTTCAATCTGCAGATAATCTTTGAGTTTAAAATGAGTCTCTTGTAAGCAGTATATTGATCAATCTTTTTTTTAAAATCTATTCTGATATCCTATGTCTTTTGATTGGAGCATTTAGTTCATTTACATCCAGAGTAATTATTGAAAAATATTAAGTTAGTGCCATTGTATTACCTGTAAAGTCACATTCTTGTACATAATTTCTGTTCCTTTCTGGTCTTTGTTAATTTTGAGCTCTCTCTTTCCTCAAATGGTCCCCTTTAATATTTCTTGCGGGGCTGGTGTAGTGTTCATAAATTCCCTTAGTTCTTCTTTGTTCTGGAAACACTTTATCTGCCCTGTTCTGAATGACAGCCTTGCTGGATAAAGTATTCTTGGCTGCGCATTTTCCCCATTTATCACATTGAACATATCATGCTTGTCTTTTCTGGCTGTCAGGTCCCTGTGGACTGGTCTGCTTCCAGATTTGTTTCTACTCTTGTAGGTTAAAGACCTCTTGTTCTGAGCTCCTTTCAGTATTTTCTTTCTCTCTGTAATTTGCAAGCTTCAGTATAATATGTCGGGGTGTTGACCTCTTGTAGGTTAAGGACCCCTTGTTTTGAGCTCCTTTCAGTATTTTCTTTCTCTCTGTAATTTGCAAGCTTCAGTATAATATGTCGAGGTGTTGCAGTTCTCTGAGAACATTAAACATGGTGCTAGACAGTTGTTCCTGCTGGTCTTCTGGGGGAGGGGCCTGTTGTGCTGATTCTCAGGTGCCCTTGCACTTGTGGAAATGTGCCTCCCTTGCCAGGGGGTTGGGCTCAGAGTAAGCAGCTCTGGATATCACTATGTGATGCTGTTTTTGTCCTTGAAGGCTTTCAGCCTGGATGGGCAGAATGAAAATGACAGCGCCCTGCTGTCTAGCCTAGGAGTTGAAACTATGTGCCCCTCAGTCTTCAGTGATCCTTCACAGAAAAGTAGTTAATCGCTCTTGTCTCCTTGCTTTCTGTCTGAACTGTGTTTACCTATCCTGTGACTGAGCATTTTTATTAAGTCATGCAACTGAGTTTCAAGTCTCCAAAATTTCCAGACTCCTCTGGTGTGGACCTAAGCTGTTCTTTCCAGGGGAAAGGGGGAGTCTCACTATGCTTCTGACTTTTGCTGGACCCCTGCCAGGAGAGTGGTCACACGACTGTGCAGTGGTTTACAGTTGATGGCAACACAGAGAACCTAGGCTCACTGTTTTCAGCTGGCTTCCCAACTTCAATGCCTGGGAGCTCTGCTGCACTCCTCCATTCTTCTTGTGACCCTGGGGATCCTGAGGCCACACTGTTATATATGGGATTCCACCCTGCTTCACCACCCGAGGACCTTATTGCTTATATTCCCCATGCTGTACTTTTTATCCTTGTGACTTATTCATTTTATAACTGCAAGTATATACCTCTTAACTCCCTTCACTTGTTTTTTTTCCATCCCCATACCCCTTTCCCCCTGGCAACCACCAGATTATTCTCTGTATTTATGGTTATGTTTCTGGTTTTTTGTTTGTTTTACTTGTTTTTCATTAGATTTCATATATAAGTGAAATCATATGATATTTGTCTTTCCCTGTCTGACTTACTTTATTGAAGCCCATGCTCACTTCAGCTCCAACCATCTTTCTAGGGTGTCCCTTTTATAGAATGCCCTGAGATACCCCCTTTCCCCCAGCTTACTCCCACTTCAGCTATCTTGCCAGGGTATCTTCTGTATGGAGAGCCACAGGACTCTCTTCTGGTTCATGCCCACTTCAGTTCCAGATGCCCTACCAGGGTGGCCCCAGCCCAGAGTGCCCTGAGATTCACCCCCCACAACCTCTAGAGCACCAGAAAGCCAGCCAAAGCCATCAGGCACGTGTAGTCTATAAAAAGGGGACATCTATACCCAAGGACATTCCTTCAAATTTAAGAGAAGTAGCTATCCCACCTAATTTATGGACACAAACACAGAAGTCAAGCAAAATTAAGAGACAGAGTAATATGCTCCAACTGAAAGAACAAGACTAAACTTCAGAAAAATAGCTAAATAAAAGTGCCTGTCTTGCAAAGGTGTCTCATTACATTTTCAGAAGTTGGTGGGGATGGCAGAGAAAGAAATGAATAACCCTGTGTATATGGAGCTTTACCATTTACGAAGCAAATTTTTATTTGTTATCTTATTTACTTATTTCTTCCAAAACCTTTCTAAGATAGGATATTATTATCCCCATTTTATGTGTAAGGAAATAGGTCACATAATCAGTTAGTGGCAGAGCCAGGACTAAAACTCTGTTCATTCTCCATGGACTTACTACTATCCCATCCGTAGAGCTAATAAATGACTAAGGCTGCCTTACCTACACATAGCATATTAGTAACATTATTTTCGTGTTTAAATGATGGATTATTAACATTAAGTCTAATTGGTAATAACAGATATGAGACAAAACAGATATGGTCACATCAATTTTATCGACTTCATAAGCATGTGGCTTTGAACAGTTTCTCTCATCAGTGTCTTAGGTGCTTCATCTGTAAAGTGGAAAAAAATAATTGTATGATCACTAAGACTCTCCATACTCCTGACATACCATGAGTCTTTATTGTTCCTCTAAACTGTTTTGGATTGGAACAAGCTACAGAATTTTCAGCTTGTTGTAGTTGAATTACTGAAGAGAGAATCCTGACTTGGTTTCTAGATGAAACCTTATAGCTCTCTATGCAATAATTTAGTCCACATTAGGAGAAAAATGATCAGTAATCAAGTGCAAAATCACAGAAAAATCTATTGAAAGTTGTTTTGGAGAGATATTTAATAGCACTTATTTTTTTAACTTAAAAGTTTAAAAGTTATTAGTGTAGAATGATGTTAGCATAATCAACACATCAGCAAGGAATGGAAATGCACTGTCATGGAAGTTAGTATTTCAGTAAAAGAGATGGCATATTATATTGGCCTCATATTCAAGAATTCTAGTTCCAAATTTTAGCTTTCCCATTAACATTCAGGGCAGTTAAATATTATGTTCACGGGGTTTAGAATTCCCATCTATCAATCCACCTGGAGCGAATATAATATCTGAAGCCCTTTATAGTTCATCTGTAACTCTGTGAGGATTTGCCTTTTTATCTGCTTTCAATAATCAATGAAATTGTTTTTAACTCAATTAATAGACCTATTTCCCAGAAGTTGAATTAGGCTAACCAGGGCTAAGTGTCCCCACAGTGAAAGTTAAGGGATAGTGAGTAATTCGCGTGAACAAAATCGATTGAGTTTCTCTATCCACAGCCTATGTAAGGTGGATTCAGAATATTGGTGGATTGAGCTAAGTGTGGGCTTCACCTGAAGGGTGTCTGTATTTATATCTTCAACATATTAGTGACAGTTTGCTAGCTCTGCACTATAGTTCCCTTCTTTCTTCCCCCTTCCAAATGAGGTATCTCTATCACTTCTAGTGTTCTGTCCACTAAACCAGCCAATCATCTCTACTCTTCACTGGGCTCTAGTGCCTCTCTGACCAAGGTTTTCTTTATGTGTTTTGGCTAATAGGGGTGTCAATATTTTTGTTATTATTTGCATTTGAATAATGCATTCAAGTGCATACAGTACTATTTCAAAAAAGAAAAAAATACCTTGAATACTACCAGATATTAAGCCTGGCAATTTTAATATATTATTTAATAGTAATACAACCTATCTATGAAGTTATTTTGATTTTAAAGATGAGGAAGCTATTACTAGAGATGTTACATAACTTGCCTAAGGTCACACTAATATATTCAAATGTATGGTTCTATATAGACTCTTTAAGCCAAGTTCCTTTTTTCTTCCCATTTATATCTGTGTTATCATTTGATTCTCTCAGCAACCCTGTAAGCAAGGAAAAGATTACTCACCTTGTTTTACCTTTTTTATGCTCTATCACAATACCTAAACTGTTAGACGCACATAGTTGATGCTCAATAAAGATGTAGTGAATTATTAAGTGAATTGAATTAGGCTTATGAATTAAGGAAATTGAGATCTAAAATGACTTTTCCAAGGTTATCTGCTGGAGTGGCAGTTTGGAGTGAGAATTACTCACTTTTGGTGTTTCTATTCTGTAGACTTTTCTCAGGGTCTTTTTCACAAAAGGAACCTTTGTAGCCACTAAGAATAAATATTTGTGGGAAGACATATTAACTCTCTCTTAGGACTCCTTATTAACTGTTATCTTATGATTTTTATAGACTTGAATAACTAGATGCTAGGAACAGTTATAATATATCTATTAATAGAAACCTTCTAGGTCCAAGGTAAGAATGGAGATACAATAGTGTAACATGCTTAATGGTCTACTTCAAATCATGAATACAACTTACAGTAGAACCCAGGATTCCTGACTCTTAGTTTATTAATTGATTCTACACCATACTTCTTGATCCTTGGCAGCAGCCATCTGTTTCACTATACCTCCCTTTATCCCAAACTACCCAGAGAATTTCATTTTTAGTCCTGTCAAACCACAACAAGTCCCTCCTCACAAAGTGAAAGTATCAGTCAGCCCGGACCTGAGTAGGTGGTTATTAAAGTGCCTCCTGCTTGGAAAGGCTTACAGAAGGCATCCAAACTGGAGGAGCAGGAGGTAGCTGAGGGTCAATAGAAAGTCAGAAAACTTGGATTCTAGTCCTATTTCTGTCTCTCGCTAGCAAGATGATTGTGGGCAAATTTGGTGGTGTCCTCTTTGAGCTTATTTCACCATGTATAAAATGAGAAAAATTAGGGAATCCCTTAAGAGTCCTGGTAGCTTTAACATTTAATGGAGTACTATTGTATTGTTGTCCTATCTCCATAGGGCAGTAGGTAGATAGACTAAATGCACTTCAACAATCTGTCTGGCTCTGTTGTTCTGTGAACTCATACTTCTCTAGGCTAGAATAGGGATAAGTTCTATGTAACACAATTTTCCTTTTTTAATTTTGAGGACTGTTCATGTAACAATATTTGGCGAATGACTTCTTTTCATTTATTTTTTTCTTAGGGGATTTTTTTATTGTGTTCAGTTAGCCACTGTATAGTACATAATTAGTTTTTGATGTAGTGTTCAGGGATTCATTAGTTAAATATAACACCCAGTGCTCATCGCAATATGTGCCCTCCTTAATACCCATCACTCACCTACCCCCCCCTTCTGAAACCCTCAGATTATTTCCTGGAGTCCATAGTCTCTCATGCTTCATCTCACTCTCTGGTTTCTTCCTCTCTGGGTTTCCCTCCCTTCCCCTATGGTTCTCTATGTTATTGCTTATGTTCCACATATGAGTGAAACCATATGATAATTGTTTCTCTGCCTGACTTACTTTACTTAGCATAATCCCCTCCAGTTCTATCCATGTTAGTGCAAATGGTGGGTATTCATCATTTCTGATGGCTGAATAATATTCCATTGTATATATGAACCACATCTTCTTTATCCATTCACCTACTGAAGGGCATCTCAGCTCCTTCCAGTTTGGCTATTGTGGACATTGCTGCTATGAATGTTGGGGTGCATGTGCTCATTCTTTTCATTACATCTGTATCTTTGGGGTAAATACCTGGAAGTACACTTAAAAAACTAATAACCCAGTCAAAAAATGGGCAGAAGACATGAACAGACACTTCTCCAAAGAAGACATACAAATGGCTAACAGACACATGAAAAAATTCTCCACATCACTAGCCATCAGGGAAATACAAATGAAAGCCACGTTGAGATACCACCTTACACCAGTTAGAATGGCAAAAACTAACAAAACAGGAAACAACAAACGTTGGTGCGGATATGGAAGAAAGGGAACCCTCCTACACTGTTGGTGGGAATGCAAGCTGGTACAACTACTCTGGAAAGCAACATGGAGATTCCTCATGATGTTAAGAATAGAGCTACCCTACAACCCAGCAATTACATTATGAGGTATTTATCCCCAAATACAGATGTAGTGAAAATAATAGCTTCTTTTTAATGATTTATTTATTTATTCTTGGGAGGGGGACAAAAGAGAAAGAGCCTTAAGCAGACTCCATGTTGAGCATGGAGCCCAACATGGGACTGAATCTCATGACCTTGAGATTGTGACCCTGTGATCATGACCTGGGCTTAAACCAAGAGTTGGACACTTAACTGACTGTGTCACTCAGGTTCCCCTTGTTGAATAACTTTATGATGGGTACTGTTCACAGGCACATTTTGTTAACAATTCCTGCTTGTGTTTCTTCACTACTGGGTGGAGCATGTTTTGTTAAGCTCTTGACAATGCTGGAGTAAAAGCTCAAATATAGTGACAACCATCTGACTTTTACACAGATAATCATTGTGACGAATAGGCAGTGCTGATTTGGTTAAGATACAAGGCTATTTAATTGGCCCACTCTATTCATTGAAATCTTCTTAAAGTGTTAGCACATGTCATTGTTTCCTATTAAGAATATTATTTTTTAATCTTTTTTTCTTCCACTGTCTCAGACTTTCTCCTAAGCATGCCCCAGATATTCCTGATGACAGCACTGACAACATCACCATATTCACCAGAATTTTAGATCGTCTTCTGGATGGCTATGACAACCGACTACGACCTGGGCTTGGAGGTCAGTTACTATTTTAAGACAATTTTCTTGGCTATTGTCATCTAAAAAGATTCTTAAGGTACCTTAAACACTATATTCACCAATGAGTTTAGTGCAAAGTTGAGTTTTATCCTTCTGAGCACTAGAAATTAGTTCTAACCCTTCATTTTATAGTAAATCTCTCTGCTGTGGTTTTGGAAAATTCTGAATTTCACTAAGCTAAATGTATATAGGATGTTATACCAGAATATTTGGACAACACCATTTCTGGTAACAAAATACCAATCCCTGCTGGAATGGGAGGTGTGGCCCAGGCATATCTGGGAAACATGCTTTTTTTTTCAAAACCCTGAGCACATATCAGCCTGAAATTCCAGTAAGGAGCCACCTGTTGGCTAGGTGAGATCTTTTTTGGCCATTAATTTAGTATGATCAGCAATATGATCACAATGAGATAAATGTCTTATAACATATAATGGGCTGTATTGAAATAGCAAGTATGCAGATGCATGAATTTAATTATTTTCCTGAACCATTTGAGAACTAGTTGAAGATATCATACTCCTTTTCTCTAAATACTTCAATGTGCATTTCCTTAGAACAAAGCAATTAATTTATAAAACTAATCTTTCACTGGGGAAAGCCTTTTATCTTGATGAAGTCCCACTAGTTCATTTTTGCTTTTGTTTTCTTTGCCTCTGATGATGTGTCTAGTAAGAAGTTGCTACAGCCAAAGTCAAAGAGGTTGGTGCCTGTGTTCTCCTCTAGGCTTTTGATGAATTACTGTCTCACATCTAGCTCTATTGTCCATTTTGAATTTATTTTTGTGTATGGTATAAGAGAGTGGCCCGGTTTTGTTCTTCTGCATGTTGCTGTCCCTTTCCCCAACAGAATTTGTTGAAGAGACTGTCTTTTTTTCCACTGAATGTTCTTTCCTGATTTGTCAAGGATTAGTTGACCATATAGTTGTGGGGTCCATTTCTCGGTTTTTTGTTCTGTTCCTTTGATCTATGTGTCTACTTTTGTGCAAGTAGAATACTATGTTGATGACTACATCTTTGTAATATAGCTTGAAATCCAGAATTGTGATGCCTTCAGTTTCGTTTTTCTTTTTCATAATTGTTTTGGCTATTTCAGGTCTTTCATTGTCCCATACAAATTTCAGGATGGTTTGTTCCAGCTCTGTGAAAAATGCTGGTGGTATTTTCATAGGGATTGCATTAAATGTATAGATTGCTTTGGGTAGTATAGACATTTTAACAATGTTTCTTCTTCCACTCTATGAGTATGGAATGTTTTTTCCATTTCTTTGTGTCCTCTTCAATTTCTTTCATAAGTGTTCACTAGTTTTCAGGAATTTTTTGGTGGAATCTTTTGAGTTTTCTACATAGAGTATCATGTAGTCTGCAAAGAGTGAAAATTTGACTTCATCCTTGTTGATTTGGATGCCTTTTATTTCTTTTTGTTGTCTGATTGCTGAGACCAAGACTTCCAATGCTATGTTAAATAGTAATGGTAAGAGGACATCCTTCTGTTGTTCCTGATCATAGATGAAAGGCTGTCAGTTTTTCCCCATTAAGGATGATATTTGCTGTGGGTCTTTCATATATGGCCTTTATGATATTGAGGTATGTTCCTTCTATCCTTACTTTGTTGAGGGTTTTTAATCAAGAATGGATGCTCTACTTTGTTAAATGTCTTTTTGTCGTCTATTGGGAGGATCATATTGTTCCTGTCCTTTCTTTATCAGTGTGGTGTATCGCATTAATTGATTTGTGCATAGTGGACCACACCTAAATTCCACTTGATAGTGGTGAATAATTCTTTTAATATACTGTTGGATCAGATTAGCTAGTATCTTGGTGAGAATTTTTGCATCCATATTCACCAGGGATATGGGCCTATAACTCTCCTTCTGAGTGGGGTGTTTGTCTAGTTTTGGGATCAAAGTAATGTTGGACTCACTGAAGGAGTTTGGAAGTTTTCCTTCCACTTCTAATTTTTGAAACACATTCAGAAGAATAGGTATTAACTCTTCTTTAAATGTGTGGTAGAATTCCCCTGGGAAATGATCTGGTCCTGGACTGTTTGTTGAGAAATTTTTGATTACTTCATCAATTTCTTTGCTGATTTTGGGTCTGTTCAAATTTTCTGGTTTTTTTTTCCTGTTTCATTTTTGGTAGTTTTTTTAAATTTAAATTCAATTAGCCAATATATAGTACATCATTAACTTTAGATACAGTGTTCAATAATACATCAATTGCTTATAACACCCAGTGCTCATCACATCATGTGCCATCTTTAATGCCCATCCACTAGTTGCCCCATCTCCCAAATACCTCCCCTTCAGCAACCCTCAGTTTGTTTCTCAGAATCACGAGTCTCTCATGGTTTGTCTCCTCTGATTTCTTCTCATTCAGTTTTCCCTCCCTTCCCCTATGATCCTCTGCACTATTCCTTATATTAAACATATGAATAAAAATTAATCTTGGAACACTCAAAAAATAAAATAAGATGTTAATAAAAAAATAGAAATGTAAAAAAAAAGCCTTGTGATAGGAGGGGCAAGATAGCAGAGGAGTAGGAGACCCTGTTTCAACAGGTCCCTTGAATTGAGCTAAATATCTATCAGAACACTCTGAACACCCATGAAATCAGCCCGAGATGTAAGATTATACACTTCTGGATCTCTACGGGGGCAGAAGATCATCAGTGGAGAGGTACAGAGGAGTGGGAATGCTCGGACTGATATTGGAGGATAAACAGAAGGGCGAGGGAGCCACCAGAAGCAACCCATTGGAAAGTAATACCCCAATACAAATCTGCCCTGTGCTTGGGGACCAGCATTAACTTAGAGACTGGTTAATAGTACTCAAAAAGAACAAATGGTCTAAGCGGCAGTTGGTGGGATTGGATGGCCACGGAGACAGGCCTAAGCCCACAGTCCCAGGGTGGTCACAGCCAGTGCCCACCTGCCTGAGAGAGCCTGGTGGGGGCTCCAGTCAGCGGTCTCTAAGCCCACGGTTTTCTGCTGCTTGCACCATAGCCGAGTCTGGGTGGACCCCTGCCCATGCCTGAGAGAGCCCAGCACTAGCTCCAGTCGGTGGTCCCTGGGGCCGCAGCCTTTCGCCTCCCGCACCACCACCAGGTCTGAGCCCGCCTGGCCTGGGCATGGGCTCCAGATAGCAGTCCCGGCAACAGCAGCCATGGGGATCAAGCTCGTCTGGACCAGTATCGCTTGCGGTATTAGTGGCACGGGGGTGCAGAGACAAGTGGGGGCCTCAGGGGACCACTGAGATGGTGGTTGGGGGTGCGCACTGCCTGTGAGAGGTGGTTGTATGTTCAGCGGAGTTTGCAGAGGGGGAGTTCGTGTGTTCTGGACCATCCAGACGGGAGCAGACTGAGGCTTCTCTCTGAGGCAGAGGTCTGGGTGCAGATAGTTTACTTTGCTCTAACCCTCCCAAAAGGCTCAAAAAGCCACCAAAGAACAAAAACCTCCAGAGAACAACACCCTGAAAAACAGGTTTCCACAGTGCCCAGCCCCTTGATAGGGGGCAGAGCATCTCAGCCCAAGCAATACTGATGGGAAAACGCAGCAGCAGGCCTCTCTCCCAGAAGACCAATGAAAAGAACAAGAGGACAACAACCACAAGTTCCCTATAAAACCCCAACATCAGGGGAAAACAATATATTAAGCTCCCAGTATTACCCCCAAACCTGTATATTTCATAGTTACTACTTTTCTTTTGTCTTTGTTTCTTTTCTTAAATTCTTTCTCAAAATTCTTGTTCTTTTTTCTTTTTAACCTACTTACCATTACAACTAGATGTTTAATACAACATATTCCATAATAACTTTTTAACTTGAACTTTTTCGATACATAATACCTTTGTTTCTTTTTCTTTCCTTTTTAAAAAAAATATATAGAGAGATATAAACTTCAAGGTAGTCTTTTTTCCCTATTCAAATCTACTCCTATATATAAACCAGTTTTAATTTCCCTGTATCTCTGGAAAGTTGAGTCCTTTAACAAAGATAACAAGAGACACCCAGAAAGTAGTGAAATAACCTTTCTCACCCACATCGAGTGTTTTTTTTAAAGATTTTATTTATTTATTTGACAGAGAGAGAGAGATCACAATTAGGCAGAGAGGCAGGCAGAGGGAGAGGGGGAAGCAGGCTCCCCACTGAGCAGAGAGCCCGGTGTGGCTCCATCCCAGGATCCTGAGATCATGACCCAAGCCGAAGGCAGAGGCTTAACACACTGAGCCACTCAGGCACCCCCACATCAAGTGTTTATAAGCACCTTCCCATCTTATTCTTTTGTCAGTGTTTCTGTGTATTTGTTTTTGTTTTTGTACTATACAAATCTTATTTTGGGGGTCCATTTTGGCTGGGTTTTTCTTTTTTTTTCTTTTACTTTTGTTGGTGTTTTTGTTCATTTTCGTTTTTGTACCTTATAAATCTTATTTTTGGGGCTCATTGTGGCTGGGTTTTTTTCTCTTTTTCTATCTCTTTTTTTCTTTTTTCTTTCTTTTTGGTGGTGACTTCCGATTGCTCCAAAACATTCCAGTGTGCACCTTGCCTGGATCATGGTTGATATATTCAGCTATACATTCCCTCAACCACCTATCACCAAAATGATTAGGAGGAGGAATACCCAATGGAGGAAAAATTCAGACACTGTGACCTCTGCCACACAACTATTGGATATGGACATAAGCAATATTTCTTTTTAAAAAATATTTTATTTATTTATTTATTTGACAGAGAGAGAGAGAGAGAGAGAGAGAGAGAGAGAGAGAGAGAGAGAGTTTACAAGTAGACAGAGGCAGGCAGAAAGAGATGAGGAAGCAGGCTCCCTGCTGAGCAGAGAGCCTGATGCAGGGCTCTATCCCAGGACCCTGAGATCATGACCTGAGTCGAAGGCAGAGGCTTTAACCCACTGAGCCACCCAGGCGGCCCAACAATATTTCAAAAATAGAATTCAGGGTAACAATTATCCAAGCAATGGCTAGGTCGAAGACCATTAGTGGAAACATAGAATCTCTAAGGGCAGAAGTAAGAACTGATCTGGCAGAATTTAAAAATGCTATCAATGAGATTCAATTTAATCTAAATACTATAACAACAAGGGTAAATGAGGCAGAAGATAGAATTAGTGATCTAGAGAAAAACTGATAGAAAAGAAGGATCAAGAACAGGCTTGGAACAAATAGCTTAGAAGCCATGAAAACAGAATTAGGGAAATAAATGATGCCATGAAATGTTCCAATATTAGAATTATTGGGATCTCTGAGGGGGTGGAGAGAGAAAGAGGACTAGAAGATATAGTTGAACAAATCCTAGATGAAAATTCCCTAATCTGGGGAATAGAACAAGTGTTTGTGTCCTAGAGGCAGAGAGGACACCCCCAAAGATCAATGAGGATAGAAAGACGTCCAGGCACATGATTTTAAAATTCAAGAATCATAAATTCAGAGAAGATGTCTTAAGGGCCGCTAGGGGAAGAAATTCCTTATGTACACAGGAAGGACCATCAGAATAATGTCAGACTTGTCCACAGAAACCTGGCAAGCCAGAAAAGGGCTGGCAAGACATACTAAGGGCACTAAATGAGAAGAACATGCATAAAGAATATGTATAAAGAATACTTTATCCAGCAAGGCTGACATTCAGAATGGATGGAGAGATAAAGAGTTTCCAAGACCGGCAAAGACTAAAAGATTATGTGGCCACCAAGCTGGCACTAGAAGAAATATTAAGGAGGGTTCTACAAAAGAAGAAAGAACCCAAGAGTGACATAGAACAGAAATTTACAGGGGCACCTGGATGGCTCAGTGGGTTAATCCTCTGCCTTCAGCTCAGGTCATGATCTCAGGGTCCTGGGATCGAGCCCCACATCGGGCTCTCTGCTCGGCGGGGAGCCTGCTTCCTCCTGTCTCTCTGCCTGCCTCTCTGCCTACTTGTGATCTCTCTCTCTGTGTCAAATAAATAAATACAATCTTTAAAGAAAAAGAACAGAAATTTACAGAGACAATCTATAGAAACAAGGACTTCACAGGGAGCATGATGTCAATAAAAACTTATCTTTCAATACTCACTCTCAATGTGAATGGCCTAAATACAGCCATAAAATGGCACAGGGTTGCAGACTGTATAAAATGACAGGACCTGTCCATAATGCTCTCTACAAGCGACACATTTGGAACCTAAAGATACTGCCAGACTGAAAGTGAAGGGATAGAGAACCGTCTTTCATGCCAATGGGCCTCAAAGGAAAGCTGGGGTAGTGATTCTCATATCAGATAAATTAGATTTTAACCTAAAGACTGTAGTCAGAGATACAGAAGGACACTACATCATTCTTAAAGGGTCTATCTATGAAGAAGATCTAGCAATTGTAAATACTTACGCCCCCAACATTGGAGCAGCCAATTGTAAATATTTATGTCCCCAACATGGGAGCAGCCAACTACATAACCCAACTGTTAATCAAAATAAAGAGTCATATTGATAAGAATACACTAATTGTAGGGGATCTTAACATGACACTCTCAGCAACAGACAGATTATTTAAGCAGGAAATCAACAAAGATACAAGAGCTTTGAATGACACATTGGATCAGATCGACCTCATAGATATATACAGATATGTATATATACATAGATATATACAGATATGTTCTGTATATATCCACCCTATATATTCCACCCTATAAAGAATACTCATTCTTCTCAAACGCACATGGAACTTTCTCCAAAATAGACCAAATACTGGGTCGCAAATCAGGTCTTCACCAATACCAAAATATTGAGATTATTCCCTGCGTATTTTCATACCATAATGCTTTGAAACTGGCATTCAACCACAAGAAAAATCTTGGAAGGAATTCAAACACTTGGAAGCTAAAGACCATCCTGCTCAAGAATGTTTGGATCAACAAGGAAATCAAAGAAGAACTTAAACAATTCATGGAAACCAATGAGAATGAAGACACATCAGTCCAAAACCTATGGGATACGGCAAAGGCGTCCTAAGGGGGAAATACATAGCCATCCACACCTCACTCAAAAAAATTGAAATATCCCAAATACACCAACTCTTTTTACACCTTAAGGAACTGGAAAATCAACAACAAATTAAGCTAATACCACACACAAGAAGGGAAATAATTAAGATTAGAGCAGAGATCAATGAGTTAGAAAGTAGAGATACAGTAGAACACATCAATGAAACTAGAAGCTGGTTCTTTGAAAGAATTAGTAAGATCGATAAACCACTGGCCAGACTAATCCAAAAGAAAAGAGAGAGGACCCAAATTAATAAAATTATGTATGAAAGGGGAGAGATCATGACTAACACCAAGGAAATAGAAGCAATCATCAGAAATTATTATCAACAGTTATATGCCAATAAGTTAAACAACCTAGAAGAAATGGATGTATTCATGGAAAACTATATACTTCAACGACTGAAACAGGAAGAAATTGACAACCTGAGTAGACCAATAGCTAGTAACGAGACCCATTCATTTTTTAGTAGGATGTTCTTCAACCTCCCTGTATTTTTTGTCTTCCCAAAATTTTTCTTGTGGTTGACTTCAAGTTTCATGGTGCTGTAATCTGAAAATCTGCATAGTATGATCTTGATGTTTTTGTACTTGTTGAGGGCTAACTTATGACCCAGTATGTAATCTATTCTGGAGAATGTTCCATGTGCACTCAATAAGAATGCATATTCTGCTTCTTTAGAATGAGATGTTGTGAATATATCTGTTAAGTCTATTTGATCCACTGTGTCGTTCAAAGCCATTATTTTCTTTTTTTTTCTTTTTTTATATTTTTTTATTTTTTATTCTTTGCCCCAGGGGTACAGGTCTGTGAATCATCAGGCTTACATCTTTCACAGCATTCACCAAAGCACAAACCCTCCCCAATGTCCATAACCTACCCACCCTATCCCTACCCTCCCACCCCCCAGTAACCCTCAGTTTGTTTTGTGAGATCAGGAGTCTCCTATGGTTTGTCTCCTTCCCTTTCCCATCTTGTTTCATTATTTTTCCCTCCCTACCCCCCACAACCCCCCACCCTGACTCTCAAGTTCCTCATATCAGAGAAATCATATGATAATTGTCTTTCTCTGATTGACTTACTCCACTCAGCCATTATTTTCTTGTAGATCTTCTGCATGGATGATCTGTCTATTGCTATAAATGAGGTTTTAAAGTCCCCTACCTATTATTGTATTATTATCAATGAGTTTTTTTTAAGTTTGTTATGGATTTATATATTTGGGTGCTTCCAACTTGGGAGCATAAATATTTACAACTGTTAGGTCTTCTTGTTGGATAGACCCCTTTATTATGATGTAGTGTTCTTCTTCATCTCTTATTACAGTCTTTAGTTTAAAATCTAGTTTGTCTGATATAAGGTTTGCTACCCTAGCTTTCTTTTGATGTCCATTAGCATGATAAATGCTTCTCCATCCCCTCCCTTTCAATCTGCAGGTATCTTTAGGTCTAAAATGAATCTCTTGTGGGCAGCGTATAGATGGGTCTTGTTTTCTTTTAATCCATTCTAATACCCATTATCCTTTTTTGGAGTATTTAGTCCATTTGCATTCAGAGTATTTGTTGATAGATATGAATTTAGTGCCATTTTCTTACCGTAAAGTCATTGTTCTTGTAGATTGTCTCTGTTCCTTTCTAATCTTTGGGGCTTTTGATGTCTCTTTTATGCTCAAAGAGTTACCTTTAATATTTCTAGCAGTGCTGGTTAGTGTTCACAAACTCCTTTAGTTTTTGCTTGTCAGGTAATCTCTCTTTGTCCTACTCTGAATGACAGCATTGCTAAATAAAGTATGCTTGGCCACATATTTTTCCCATTTAGCATGTTGAATATACCATTGCCAATTTCTTTTGATCTGTTGTGTTTCTGTGGAAAGGTCTGCTGCTAAACTTATGTGTTTACCCTTGTAAGTGAATGACCTTTTGTCCCTAGATACTGTCAGAATTTTCTCTTTATCTTTGTATTTTGCAAGTTTCCCTATGATATGTCTTGGTGTCGACCTGTTTTTGTTGATTTTGAGGGGAGTTCTCAGTGCCTCCTTGACTTGAGTACCTGTTTCTTTCTCCAGATTAGGGAAGTTTCAGCTATAATTTGTTCAAATAAACATTATTCCCCCTTTATGTGCTCTTCTTCTTCTGGGATTCCTATGATATGGATATTATTGCATTCTATAGAATTGCTGTGTTCCTTAAGTCTATGTTTGTGATCTAATAGTTTTCTTTCTCTCTTATTTTAGCTTCAGTATTTTCCATAATTTTATCTTCTATACCACCAGTTCATTCCTTTGCTTCCTCCATCCTCTTTGTGATTACATTCAGTTGATTTTGTATCTCAATTATAGCATTTTTTAGTTCACCCTGACTAGTTTTTAGGTCTTTTATCTCTGTAGTGAAGGTTTCTCTGGTGTCTTCTATGTTGTTTTCTCCCTAAGCCCAACTAGTGTTCTTATGATGATTTTTCTAAATTCTTGTTCAGATATATTGCTTCTATCTGTTTTGAGTAAATCTCTGGCTGTTGTTTCTTCTTGATCTTTCTTTTGGGGAGAATTCCTTTGTCTTGTCATTTTGTCTAGGTTTTTGTTTTTTGCATGTTACGAAAGCTTGATATGTTTCCTTCTCCTGAGAGTAATGTTATATTAATAAGGGATAATACAATGTCTTGAACTTGACACTAATGTTTCTGGTATATGGTGTGTGCATTCTGTTACTGGGTTTTGGCTGTTCTTTCACACAGGTCAGTCCTCTGCAAAGTTCTTCCTTGTTTGCAGTTGGGAGTGTTTGGACCTTTAACTAGATGTGCTTTGATTTGTTTGTTTAATTAAACCTGGCAAAAAAAAAGCATGATCCAAAAATGAGGAAAGAAAAAAGAATAAGAAACACAAAGAAACAGATAAACAAAAAACTGTAAGTCTGATTAAGGAACAAGAAAAGGAAGACTGAGCCAGAAAAAGAGAAAAACAAAGAAGCCAAAAACTATAAACCTGATTCCAAAGGGGAAAAGAAAATTCTCGTCCTATTTTCAATGGAACTGAAGCTGATGCTTTTTTTTGAAGATTTTATTTATTTGAGAGAGAGAGAGAGAGAGAGCATGAGAGGGGAGAAGGTCAGAGAGAGAAGCAGACTCCCCATGGAGCTGGGAGCCTGAAGCAGGACTCGATCCTGGGACTCTAGGATCATGACCTGAGCCAAAGGCAGTTGCTCAACCAACTGAGCCACCCAGGCACCCCAAAGCTGATGCTTTGAAGTACTCTATGATCAGTAGACTTGGTGAATGTGGGGAGACCTGTGCTGGTCCTTTGGGGTAGGGGACTGCTGTACTGGCTCACAGTCAGACCTGCCCTACTAAAGATTCCCCTGCAGGGTGTAGGGGATGTGGTTTGATGTAAATGGTTCCACCCCCAACTGGGGGTACTATGTTATTCCATGAAGTCTCACAGTTCTAGTGTGTGTGGGGAAGGTGGCATCACCCCCACTTTCTCATGCTCAGGGAGGGAAGATTGTGCCCACCATTGTTCAGGAAGCTCTCACAGAAAAGTGAACCATGTCCCTTTTTGTGTCCCAGGCTTCCATCAGATCCCTACCTTCAACCAGCCTATGCCCAGGCTGTCAGCACATCTGGCTCCATAATTCTCCTGCTTTTTATCTCTGGCATGTGACTAGGATTCAAAACTTCAAATCTTAAAAGACTCAGCAAGATGCAGACCTGCTCCTTTCCTCTAGAGGAGGACCTCACAGCATTGTGCCTGGTGCTGTTTGGTCCCAGAAGAGCAGTTGTATGGTCATATGGGTGCTTTATGGTGGGTAGTTTGTGGTGAAGTACAGTAAAAAGCTATGACTAAGTTATCTGCTCTCTGCATGTGCTTCTGTCCCTTGCTGATGAACAGCTGTTCAATGGTGCCTGGCAGGTCTTTTGTCCTTGGAGAGGTAATATATCCTTTTCCAAATGTACTCTAGGAAGGGGAATGTTTTCTCCCAGTGTGACCCAAGGGATCCCTATACGATGCTGTCCACTGTCTGCTCCTGGGCTTCTGCTCTCCTTTTCCCCAGGAGTATTGCTACTCACCCAGCTTGACTCTGGTGAATGGCATGGACTTCCAAGACCTCAGAAGTTAAACTCGACTGTAAAAACTTGTTATAGTAAGTTCCTCTCATTCCCCAATAGATTTGGGGAGAGTGTTTTACTTGTGTGACCTGATGCATTGCTCTCTCTCCCCTTCTCTCTTTCTCTCTCTGTGCCCTCTCCTCCACAGCACCGTGGATTTTTCTGTCCCCAAATTCACATCTCTGCACCTCTTACCTGCCATGTTCTCTAATTGTGCAAATTGTTCTCTTAATTTTCAGATCGATTTCCTAGGTATGCAAAATGATTTGATGTTGATCTGGCTGTGTTTGATGGAATGAGTCAAGCATGGAATCCACCCATCTTAACTCCCTCCCTGGTGCTATTTTCTAAAACAGGGAACATTGGAAGAGGAGCAGGTTATTTGATTTTATTCTATTTCTTTTGGTGTTTTTGTTGGAATATATAAGATAGGGGAAAAGGTGGAAATTAACTCGTCATAGACATGTAGAGTTTGACTATCCATGAACAATATGGGTGGAGCTTTTTGCTATTGGCTACCGTAGAGTAACAGGGACCATATTTACCTTTATCACTAGTTTTAAGCAATTTGATCATGTCCCTTTGTGTAATTTTATTAATGTTTCTTATTTGTTGAGCTTCTCTGTGGGAATTATAATTATCATCAAATTTAGGAATTTTTTTATCATTTTCTCTTCAAATAGATTTTCTGATCCCCTTCAGATAAAGATAAAATCTTAAAAGCAAACAGTAAAACAAAACATTATGTTCAGAGTGAAAATTTTAGAAGGACAGCAGTCTTCTTGTTAGAAATAAGCACGTAAGAATGTAGTTAGCAACAGCTTTGAAGTACTGGATAAAGCCTGTCAATCTAGAATTATGTAACCAGAGATAATATGTTTTAAAAATATAATCACAATAAACACTTTTTCAGACTCATAGAAGCTGAAAAATTCACCAACAGATGTGCACTGCAAGACATGTAAATGGAAGTGTGTCAGGCAGAAGAAAAATAATACGAGATAGAAATATGGATTTATACAAAGGGAGTCGAAGAACAACACAAATAAAAACTATGTAGATAAATATAAAAGTTTTTTTTCCCAAATTTCTGTAAATGATAAATGACTACTTAAAGCAAAAATAATAATAGCATATTATGTGGCTTGAAATCTATCTATATCATCTATATCTATATCTATATCTATATCTATATCTATATCTATAAATGTATGACAACAATAGCACATAGGCCAGGAGAAGATGAAATGGAAATATACTGTCAAAAGTTTTTATACTACACGTGACGTGATATAATATTACTTATAGGCAGATTGTGATAAGGATGCGTGTTGTAGAGCTTAAAAATTATAGTTAATAAAGCAAGAACTGTTATAAAAATAGAATAATAAAAATAGTAGTAAGGCAGAAAATGAAGAAAATGTAACAAAAATAGATAAAATAGAAAAGCAATAGCAACCATGTCAATCATCACATTAAATATAAATAATTCAAACATCCACTTTAAAAGGCAGAAATGATGAAATTGAATTTTCTTTAAATAACAAGAAGCAAAATTACTTATTGAGAGAAATTCACCTTAAATATAAAACCATAAATAAGTTAAAAATAAAAGGATGGAAACTGGTGCACCATGCTAACACTAATCAAAAGAAGGTTGGAATGGCTATTTTAATATCATAAAAAAGACATAGCAAAAAATATTGCTAGAAATAAAGAGGGCCATTTTATAGTGAAGGGGTCAATTCGTTAAGAGTACATAGCAGTCCTAAATATTTCCGCACCTAGTCACAGAACATCTAAACACATGAAGCAAAGATTGAGAACTGAAATGAGAAAAAGGTTATCTCTAATTATAGTAATTCCAACAGTCCTCATAAGCAATATAGCAGTAGATAGAAAATAGGTGAAGGTAGCAGAAACAAGAACCACACTATCAGCCAACTTGACTTGATTGGCATTTATAGAACACTCCAACCAACAAAAGCAGAATTCACATACTTTTCAAGTATACATACCACATTTACCAAAATAGACCATATTCTTTGTCATAAAAAGATTAAAAGAACTTATATAAAGTATGTTCTCTGGCCACAATGGAATAAAATTAGAAATTAAAAATAGAAATATACCTTGAAAATCTGAATGTACTTGAGAACTAAGAAATATACTCTTAAATAAATCACAAAAGAAAATAAAAGTTTTTCAGTTGAACAAAATAAAAAATGTGATATAAAGCAGTGCTAAGAGGAAAACTTATAACACTAGATGGCTATGTCAGAAAAGATTAACCGTAAACTAATGTCCCAAGGCTTCACTAAAGAAACTAGAAAAAAAGAAGAGCTAACAATAGTGATGTAAATACATATAAGAGCAAGAGTCAATAGGGCAAAATCTCTGAGTCATGGCTCTGATTCTGAAGGTGAGAACAATGGCATTATTTTCTCTGAGGGACAACCCCATTTTAGTTACCAAGTGCTTGGTGGAGGGATATTGGTAGCAGTACCAAGTCTCCCCAGCTCATACTTTCTAGCATGGACCAGTGCCCCACAAGCCAGATCAAGGACACTTGAGTCCACAGTACTCTCAGCAGAGCTTTACCCAAATTGGAGTCACTGGCATGATGTATTCAAAGTGCTAAAAGAAAAAAAAACTATAACCAAGAATATTCTACCTGGCAAGGTTATCATTCAGATTTGAAGGAGACAGTTTTACAGACAAACAAAAGTTAAAGGAGTTTATCACCATTAAACCAGCCTTACTAGAAATGTTAAAGGGATTTCTTTAAATGGAAAAGAAATGACTATACAGTGGCTAACTGAACATAATAATAATTAAAAAATGGCCACAATTAGACATAAGAAAATTATAAATAAAAACATGTAAAATATATCAGCATATACATAAAAAGTGGAAGAGGGAGGAAGGAGTAAAAAAAAAAAGAAAAAAATATTTTTTAAAGAACATGTTTGAACTTAAATGACCATCAACTTAATATAGACTGCTATATACTTGGGATTTTATATATGAACCTTATGGTAACCACAAATCCAAAACCTATAATAGATACACAGAAAGTAAAGAGGAAAAAAATCCAAACATAACACTATGGAAACTCATCAATCTCTGCAAAAGAGAGCAAGAGACAAAGAAAACAACAGAGAAGAACTACGAAACAAATAACAAAATTGTAATAAGTATATACATATCAATAATTACTTTAAATATAAATGACCTAAGTGCTCCAATGAAAAGACATAGTGTGGTGGAACAGATAAAAAAAAAAAAAGCAAGACCCATTTATATGCTGCCTATGAGAGATTCACCTCAGACTTAAAGACACATACACATTGAAAATGAAGGGATGGAAAAATATTTACCATGCAAATGGAAGTGAAAAAAAGAAGACTGAGTTGCAATACTTATATCAGACAAAGCAAACTTTATATTTTTATCTGTTTTTAGATTTTATTTTTTATAAGGGGAAAGAGAAAAAGAGAGAGGGGGGAGGGGCAGAGTGGGAGTCTTAAGCAGGCTCCAGGCCCAGCACAGAACTTGATGTGGGGCTTGATCTCACAACCCTGAGATCATGACCTGAACCAAAATCAAGAGTCAGATGCTCAATCGACTGAGCCACCCGGGCACCCCCAGACAAAACAGACTTGAAAACAAAGACTATAGCAAAAGACAAAAAAAGACATTACATGTTGATAAAACAATGCAGCAAGAGGATATAAAAATCGTAGGTATCTATGCACCCAAAAATGGAGTACCTACATACTTAAAGCAAATATTAATAAGCATAAAAAAGAAATTGATGGCAACACAATGATAGTAAGGGACTTCAACATCCCAGTTATATCAGTGGATAGGTCATCTATGCAAAAACTCAATAAGGAAGCAGTGTCTTTGAATGACACATTAAATGGATGGACATAACATATATATAAAACATCCATCTAAAGCAACAGAATACACATTCTTTTCAAAAGCAAATAGAACTTGCTCAAGGATAGATCACATGTTAGGCCACAAACAAGTCTCAATAAATTTAAGAATATTGAAATCATACCATGCATCTTTTCCAACCACAATGATATGAAACTAGAATCAGTCACAAGAAAATAACTGGAAAAAAACACAAATATGTGAAAGCTAAACACCATGATACTAAACAACCAATGGGTCAATGAAGTAATCAAAATAAAATTTAAAAAAATATGCAGAAACAAATGAAAATGAAAACATATGTTCCAAAATCTTTGAAGCACAGCGAAATCAGTTCTAAGAAGGAAATATATGGGAATATAGGCCTACCTTAGGAAACAAGAGAAAGCTCAACTTAAAACTAAAGGAACTAGAAAAAGAACAAAGCCCAAGGTGATCTGAAGAAAGGAAATAATAAAGATCAGAGCAGAAATAAATGAAATCGAGACTAAAAAAATCAGTAGAAAAATCAATAAAACAAAGAGCTTGTTCTTTGAAAAAATAAGCAAAAAAATTTTTTAAAGATTTTATTTATTTATTTGACACAGAGAGAGAGATTACAAGTAGGCAGAGAGGCAGGCAGAGAGACAGGGAGAGGAGGAAGCAGGCTCCCTGCTGAGCAGAGAGCCCGATGCGGGCCTCGATCCCCGGACGCTGAGATCATGACCTGAGCCGAAAGCAGAGGCTTTAACCCACTGAGCCACCCAGGCGCCCTAGATAAGCAAAATTGATGAACCCTTAGCCAGACTCATCAGGGGAAAAAGATAAAGGACCCAAATAAATAAAATCAAAAGCATAAATGTAACAACTGACCACACAGAAATACAAAGGATTATTAGAGAATGCTATGGAAAATTACATACCAATGAGCTGGACAACCTAGAAGAAATGGATAAATTTCTAGAAACATGCAATCTTCCAACACTGAATCAGGAAGGGAGAAATAGAAAATCTGAACAAATCAATCACTAGTAATAAAACTTAATTGGTAAACAAAAACTACCAAAATATAAAAGTCCAGGACCAGATGGGTTCACAGGTGAATTCAACCAAATATTTAAATAAGAGGTAATACTTACTCTCTTTAAACTGCTCAAAAAAATGGAAGAGTAAGGAAAAATTTCAAATTCATTCTATGAGGCCAAACTTATCCTGGCACCAAAACCTGACAAAGGCACTACAAAAAACAAAAACTGCAGGTCAGTATTTCTGATGAACAAAGATACAAAAATCCTCAACAAAATATTAACAAACCACATTCAACAATGCATTAGAAGGATCATTTACCACAAACAAATGGCATTTATTCTGGGGATGCAAGTGTGTTTCAATATTAACAAATCAATCAGTGTGATATGCCACATCAACACAATGACGGATAAAAATTACATGATTATCTCAATAGATGTAGAAAAAGTATTTGACAAAATTCAACCTCTGTCCATGATAAAAACTCTGAACAAAGTAAGTTTAGAGGAAAGATACCTCAACATAATAAAGACCATTTATGAAAAACCCACAGCTAGCATCATACTCAATACTCATCATACTTAGAGAAAAATAGCTTTTTCTCTAAGACAAGGAACAAGAAAAGGCTGTCAACTCTTGGTATTTTATTTAACATAGTACTGGAAGTCCTTGCCTCAACAATTAAATAAAAAAAAAGAAGTAAGCTCATCCATATTGGTAAAGAAAAAGTTAAACTGTTACTATTTGCAGATGACTTGATACTATACATGGAAAACCCTAAACACTCCACCAAAAAAACTATGGGGAGTAATAAATGAATTCAGTAAAGTTGCAGGATACAAAATTAATACACAGAAATCAATAGTGTTTCTATACAGTAATAATGAAGTAATAATAATACAGAAAGAGAAATTAAGAAAGCAATTCCATTTACAATTGCTTCAAAAAGAATAAAATACATAGGAATAAATTTAACCAAGGAGGTCAAAGAACTGTACTCTAAAAACTGTAAAACATTGATGAAAGAAATTAAAGACAACACAAACAAATGGATTGGAAGAGTTAATGTTATTAAAATATCCAGAATACCTGAAGCAATCTACAGATTTAAAGTAATCCTTATTAGAACAACAACATCATTTCTTATAGAACTAAAACAAACAACACTAAATTTTGCATGAAATCACACACACACACACACAAAAACCCAAATAGCCAAAGCAATTTTGAGAGAGAAGAACAAAGCTGGAGATATCACAATTCTGGATTTCAAGATACAAAACAAAGCTGCAGTAATCAAAACAGTATGGTATGAATGAAGCAGAATAGAGAGCCCAGAAATAAACCCATGTTTATATAATAAATCTATTATGAAGGTTACAAGAATATACAATTGGGAAAAGACAGTCTCTTCAACATGTTATTAGGAAAACTGGAGAGCTATATGCAAAAGAATGAAACTGGACCATTTTCTAATATCGTACACACAAAAACTCAAACTGGATTAACAACCTAAATGTGAGACCTGAAACCATAAAAATGGTAGAAGAGACACAGGCCACAATTTGTGACATCAACCATAGTAACATTTTCTAGGTATGTCTCCTAAGGCAAGGGAAATAAAAGCCAAAATGAACTATTGGGACTACACCAACCAAAAAGATTTTGTACAATGAAGTTAACCAACAAAGTTTAAAAAACAGTCTATGATTAGGGGAAAATATTTGCAAATGATATATCCAACCACAGGTTAATACCCAAGATATATAAAGAATTTACACAATTGAAAACAAAACAAAACCCAAATAATCTGATTACAAAATAGGCAAAAGACCTGAATAAACATTTTTCCAGAGAAGACATACGGATGACCAACAGACACATGAAAAGATGCTCAACATCACTCATCAGAGAAATGCAAATCAAAGCTGCACTGTTGGTGGGAATGTAAATGGATACAACTATTGTAGAAAATAGTGTGGAAGTTCCTCAAAAAATCAAAAACAGAAATGTCTTGTGATTCAATAATTTTGCTACTAGGTATTTACCCAAAGAAAATGAAAACAGTAATTTGAAAAGGTATTTGCACCCTTATGTTTATTGTAGCATTGTTTTTTTTAAATATTTTATTTATTTATTTGACAGAGAGAGAAAGATCACAAGTAGGCAGGGAGGCAGGCAGAGAGAGGGGGAAGCAGGCTCCCTGCTGAGCAGGGAGCCTGATGTGGGGCTCGATCCCAGGACCCTGAGATCATGACCTGAGCTGAAGGCAGAGCCTTTAACCCACTGAGCCACCCAGGCACCCCTATTGTAGAATTGCTTACAATATCCAAGATATGGAAGCAACCTAAGTGTTCATTAATAGATAAAAGGATAAGGAAGATATGGTTTATGTACACACATGAGCAGGCACACACACTGGAATGTTACTCAACCATAAAACGATAAAGGTTGTACCATTTGCAACAACATGGATGGACCTACAGGATATTAGCTAATAAAAATAAGTCACACAGAGAAAGACAAATACCACATGATTTGACTCCTATATGGAAATTTAAAAAAATGAATAAACCAACAAAAAGCAGAAACAGAGCACAAATGGATGGTTGCCAGAAGGGAGGTTGGGGATGGGCAAAATGGGTAAAGGGGAGTGGAAAATATATGCTTTCAGTTATGGAATGAATAATTCATGGAACAAAAGGTACAACACAAGGAAGATAGTCAACAATATTGTAATAGTGTTATTGGTGACAGATAGTAGCTATATTTGTAGTGAGCATAGCATCACATATAGAGAAGTTGATTTATTATGTTGTACACCTGATACTAATGTAACACTGTGTGCCAACTCAAAAAATTAAAAAAATAAAACTATGAATGATAAACTACTCTTGCATTCTTAGAATAAACTCTGCCTGATCACAGTACATTATTATTTTATATATCACTATATTTAATTTGCTAATACTTTGTTTTGGAATTTTGCATTTTTTAAGTAAACACTGGTCTATCGCTTTCCTTTATTTGTAATATCCTCATTCAGTTTTGGTAATAAGTTTATGCTGATCTCATAAAAAGAGCTGGAAAGTTTTCCCTCTATATCTATTCTCTGAAAAAGTCATTGTGAGAGTAACATTATATTTTCCTTAAAAATTTAGAAGAATTCACAGGTGAAACTATTTAAACCAGTCATTTTGTTTGTGAAAAGGTTTTTTTTATCGAGTATTAAACATCATTATTAGACATTAGACTATTAGATTTTCTGTTCCCTTCTGTCATTTCTGTAAGAAATGTTTTTCAAGGAATTTATCCATTTTATACAGGTTGTGAAATTTATTGCTGAGAAACTTAATCATCTCCTCATTCTCCCCCCTCCCCCCTCCCCCCTTTTCTTTCTCCTTCTCTTTTTTCTTCTTGTTCACACTGTATCACGTGTAGTGATAATCAGCTTTCCATTCTCAACATTGGTCATTTTTGTTTTCTATTTTTTTTATCTGCCTTACAAGGGATTCATCAATTTTATTTTTTTCAAAGAACTACCTTTATTTTTATTGTTTTTTTTGTTTCTGTTTCTTTTATATTGATTTCCTCCCATTTATTTTCACTTTTTTCTTTTCTAACATACAATATCAAGGCTGCATATTTCATCTAAATACTGACTTAATTCACCCCATGAATTTTAAAATGTATCTTCATTATTATATAGATTCAATGTAAAATATTTTTCAGTATCTCTTTTTAATTTCTTTTTGATCCATGAATTATTTAGAAGTTTATTGTTTAATTTACATGGAGTTTTTGATTTTCTTATTTTTAGCTTATTTTCACTATGGTTAGAGAATAAAGTCTAAATGATTTTAATATTGTAAAACATAAGGTGAATACATAGACAAATATATATTAGAAGATATTATGCTAAGTAAAATAAGTCAGTGAAAGACAAATACAGTATGTTCTCACTTATAAGTGAAAACTAAAAAATCCAAACTCATAGAAATAGAGAATAGAATAGTAATTTCCAGGGGCTAGGTGGGGTAGTGGAAAAATGGAGAGATGTTTGTCAAAGGGTACAAACTTCCAGCTATTAAGATTAATAAATTCTGGAAATCCAATGTACAGCATGGTTGACTGTAATTAATTAACAGTACTATATTACATACTTAAAATTTGGTAAGAAAGTAGAACTTAGATGTAATCACCCAAACACAAAAAAGGTAATTATGTGAGAGGATGGAAGTGTTAAGTAACCTTATAGTGCTAATCATTTTACAATATATGCATTTATCATATCATCCCATTTTATAGCTTAAACTTATATATGTTTTATGTCAATAATACCTTGAGCTGGAAAAAACTCTATCTGATTGATATGCATATTTCATCTTTTACTTCTTTCAGTTTTTATTTTGCAGATATAAATGCAAGATACAGACTACATAAAGATTATGGTTATGATATTTTCATATTTGATTAACTCCTTTATCATTATGAAGACTCCCTCTTTTTTTCAATAATGCTTCTTGCTCCAAAGTCTATGCACCTTGACTACAATCAGTATAACTACACTGCTTTTGGGGGGGAAATGGGGAAGTTAATATTTGCATTGTATATCCTTGTCCATTCTTTTCAAAGTTTATGTGTACTCATATTTAAATGTTTCACTTGTTAGCAGTTGATAGTTGAGTTTTACTGTTTTATCCAGTTTGAAAATCTTAGTCTTTTACCTGGTTTAGTTAGCTTATTTACATTTAAAGTAATTTGCTAAAAGATCATTTATACTACCTTAATATTTTTTCTACTTGCCCACCTTTGTCGGGTTTGGCAGTGAATGAAACGATTACTCCAGACACCTTAGCAAGAGAAAGGCAAGGCCTGGGGACCAGAAGCTGTAGTGGCAAAGGTCCTCAAGCCAATCTTTGTCCCCATTTTTTGGGGGGTCATATCAATACATCAAGTGCAAGCACAAAACAAGGAGGCAAGTAGTTCATGAAGTACATGGCCACCACAGGTGCCTGTTTTTCTTCAAAATTTAAACATTTACTCCCTGATGAGAAACTTGAGCCACAGTAAGAATCTGCTCACTTTCAGATAAGAAACTTCAAAGGAGGCCCAGCATTCCAGGCACTCCTCTTTTGCTTTTCAATTAGTCTCATCCAGGAAGGCATATACAAGTTAGATTTTGTCTATTCAGGCACTGTGAATTCCCACACACCTTTTTTTTTAATTAAAGTATAATTGATACACAATGTTATATTAGTTTCAGGTATAAAACACAGTGATTCAACTTCTCTATATGTTATGCTATGCTCACCACAAGCATAGCTGCCATCTGTCACCATACAACACTGTTACAATACTATTGACTATATTACCTGTGCTGTACCTTTCATCCCTTTCATCAAAGCAAGATAAGGTTTGTGGGTGAAAGCATAAGCATTCTAGGGCCTATGTCATGCTCATAGTAGGATAGCTTCTATGTACTCTGTACTCTGCCTTGTCATGAATCTCTTCCCCTTCAAATAGGAATTGCAGCAGAGAACATTGACTTTTTAGTCAGACAGAACAAGAGATCAGTCCTATCTCTCCCAGTTGTTCTATCTTTGTGAACATGGATCACTTTCTTACCTTTCCAAATCTTTTTATCATCTGTAAAAACAGGGTTTAGATAAGTATTTTGTCAGCTTGTTCTAGAGATTAAGAAAATAAATTACATAAATCACTAGGCAAACTCAATGAATATGAGTTAGTTTTGTTCCTTTTCTTCCACCTAAGTACTGTGAAGGAAGGTGCTTGGCAGGTGCTTACTGAAATAATGAAAATAAGATGGACAGAAAAGGTAAAACCTCTCCCAAGTGGCAATTTTAATATAACATTCTTTTTTTGGTGGGGGGGAATAGCTTCCATTCTTCACAGGAAAAGGGACAAGAGGAATGAGTGAATGATTATAAGAATTTTCTTCTCTGTGAATTTTGAAGAGAGAAGTCATATAAATAACATATCTGATAGAGTAATGTTCATAGTATTAGATGGCAAGGAACAGCACGTAAATTATTTTCAAGTTGAAAGATAGATATAATCTTATAAATAACCAAGACAACTTTGAGGTTCAGGAGATAATTATAGCATTTTGATTTTTAGCAAAAGGAACTTAAACAGAAAATGTATAAGCAAGTTATTAGGCATAATTATGAAATTATAGATGATTTGTGGCAGTGTAACACACCAAGTCTACACTTGGTCGATGGGGCACTTAACTTCTTAGGGAAGATTTTAATGACTAAACATAGATTTAGTGAACATTAATTAGATTTGTATTAAAACCAAAGAGTAAGTTACTACTTGACAGGACTCCACATTATTATAAACCCCTGTCATAAGATCTCAGTGATTTGGCATGGTGGAATAGTCTTAGACTTAGAGAGGACTTCAGTTATAGTCATAGTTCTTCTACCAATGGCTTATTAATTTTGAGCAAACCCATTCCTGTCCTTTACTTGATGACCTGTAAGTGAATTTAGATTCCAGGTCTTTTATTCTTCTGTTTGATGATTCTAAAGTGCTACATCTATTGTCTAACTGCCATACATGTTCTTGCCCACTGTGTATCCTTTCCTGGCCTCTAGTGTACAATGACTGGATAGTATGAAATTAAGTGTGCGGCCTGATCTTTACTTTACCAAGAAGCACACCCTGTATATCCCTGGGTAAACATCATCACCGAGTTTTAATTCATCACTGAATTACTCCATATTTCAGAAACACAGGTGAAATGCCCATTAAATCACGAAATGTCTGTAAGCTGAATAGTGTCACACAGAATGTTGTCTCTTGGAGGAACTTCCAACTTTTTCTGGAACAACCTCTCTTCCAGGATAATAATCCCTTTTGTAGCAACTCTAATGGTTTGCTATTGAGATTTTACTGGAATATCTCTAGTAAGTGAGGTAGTATTTCCATTTTAAACCTCTGTAGGAAGTTCTATCCATTGTTGGGCAGTTTTAATCAGAGAATTATTCCTTATTTCGAGGGAGTTGACTCTTTTTCCTTCTAAAGTCTTTCCCCTTTTCACATGATGAGCCTTGGGATATTTGAGGGGCATTCTGTCTTCAGTGTCTTCAAATATCCTTTATATCATCTGGTTTCAAGGTCTTTCACAATCATGATCACTGTTCCTGTCAGGATGCTTCAAATTGTGTTCCACTAAATATTAATATCCTATAAGAAATCACTAAGTGATCCAGTCTTTTTAAAAATGATTTTATCAAATGCTTGGGTAACTTAACAAAGTCAAATAGGTTTTTAATGTAGAACTACACAGGTTCCTTAATGTTTTAATAATAATTATGAATATGTAGGAAGCAATTTTAGTATGTCATCTTTTGTGACCATGGGACTTTCTCCTCACCTCCAAATACCTATTAACATCTCACTTATATGCAAGTAATCCATAGACCAGCTTGGGAAATGCTGCTCTGGAAACTTTCCAGTGTATAAATATCCAATGTCAGCTGTACTTTCTGGAACTGAGCATAATACTCTAGATGTTTTCTAGCTACTTCACAGTACAATGAGGACTATTACTTCTCCCATTTTAGGTATCATATCTTTATTAATGTAGCTAAAATATAAGTAGTCTATCTGGTGATGACATCACCTTCTTGGATTACTTTGAACTTTTTAATCAAATAAAATCCACCAGATCTTACTGTCATGACTGTTGGCCAGCCAATTGCCTCAATCTTATTTTTTTTTTTTAAGATTTTATTTATTTATTTGACACAGAGAGAGAGAGATTACAAGTAGGCAGAAAGGCAGGCAGAGAGAGGAGAGAGGAGGAAGCAGGCTCCCTGCCAAGCAGAGAGCCCGATGCGGGCCTCGATCCCAGGACGCTGAGATCATGACCTGAGCCGAAAGCAGAGGCTTTAACCCACTGAGCCACCCAGGCGCCCTGCCTCAATCTTATATATTACAGTATTTATTTTTGAAGGTAGATGCACAGACATCTTAATAATGTCTGTGCATGTAAGACAGGAATTCATCAAAATCCTAGAGGAGAATATAGGCAGTAACCACTTTGACATGGGCCACAGAAACTTCTTTCAAGACACGTCTCCAAAGGCAAGGGAAACAAAAGCAAAAATGAACTTCTGGGACTTCATCAAGATAAAAAGCTTCTGCACAGCAAAGGAAACAGTCGACAAAACAAAGGTGGGATGCCTGGGTGGCTCAGTGGGTTAAGCCTCTGCCTTCAGCTCAGGTCATGATCTCAGGGTCCTGGGATGGAGCCCTGTATTGGGCTCTCTATTCAGCAGGGAGCCTGCTTCCCCCTCTCCCTCTGCCTGCCTTTCTGCCTACTTGTGCTCTCTATCTCTCTGTCAAATAAATAAAAAATTAAAAATCTTAAAAATAAACAAACAAAAAAACCCAAAGAGGCAACCCACAGAATGGCAGAAGATATTTCCAAATGACCCTATAGACAAAGGGCTGATATCCAGCATCTATAAAGAACTTCTCAAACTCAACACCCCAAAAACAGATAATCAAGTAAAAAAATGGGCAGAAGACATGAGCAGACACTTCTCTAAAAAAGACATATACATGGCTAACAGACTTATGAAAAAGTGTTCATCATTAGCCCTCAGGGAAATTCAAATCAAAACCACATTGAGATACCACCTTATACCAGTTAGAATGGCAAAAATCAGCAAGACAAGAAATAACAAGTATTGGAGAAGTTGTGGAGAAAGGGGAACCTTCTTACACTTGGTGGGAATGCAATTTGGTATAGCCACTTTGGAAAACAGTGTGGAGGTTCCTCAAGATATTAAAAATAAAGCTACCCTATGACCCAGCAATTGCACTACTGGGTATTTACCCCAAAGATACAGATGTAGTGAAAAGAAGGGTCATATGCACCCCAATGTTCATAGCAGCAATGTCCACGATAGCTAAACTGTGGAAAGAGCCCTTCATCAGATGAATGGATAAAGAAGATGTGGTCCATATACACAATGGAATATTACTCAGCCCTCAGAAAGAATGAATACTCAACTTTTACAACAACATGGATGGGACTGGAGAAGATTATGTTAAGTAAAATAAGTCAAACAGAGAAAGACAATTATCATACGGTTTCACTTATTTTTGGAACATAAGGAATAGCATGGAGGACATTAGGAAAAGGAAGGGAAAAATGAAGGGGGAGAAATCAGAGTGTGAGACAAACCATGAGAGACTATGGACTCCAGGAAACAAACTGAGGGTTTTGGAAGGCGGGGGATAGGTGATCCAGGTGATGAGTATTAAGGAGGGCATGGATTGCATGGAGCACTGGGTGTTATATGCAAACAATGAAACATGGAACACTACATAAAAAACTAGTGATGTACTGTATGGTGACTAACACATACATACATACATACATACATACATACCAAAAGAACATAGATACAGGAATTTCTTTATATCCCTGTTAAATTTCATGCTATACATTTCTCTCTAATCATTTCAACTCACAAAAAATTGAAGTTTTAGTTATGTTATTCAATTTATTGACTCTCACTTTTAGCATAATGCTATTTCTGTATTTAAATCAGCATGTCTTCTACATCTTTCAAGTTTTTTGCCAGCTTTGTTGAGATATAAGTGACAAAATTATAAAATATTTAAAGTATATATTGTGATGATTTGATATACATATACATTGTGAAAGGATTTTTCCCATCTAGTTAATTAACACATCCATTAACTCACATATATATCTTTCTGAGGGAGGATATGTGAAAATACTTAAATTCTACTCTCAGTAAATTTCAATTATACAATACAGTGTTATCAACTATAGTCACCATGTTTTACATTAGATCTTCAGAACTGATTTATGTTATAGGTAAAAATTTGTACCCTTTTTCTAACCTCTCTCTATTTCCTCCACCCCCAGCCCTGACAACTAATTTTTTACTCTCCTTTTCCATAAGTTTGACTTTTTTTTTAGATTCCATGTATAAGTAATACCAGGCAGTATTTGTCTTTTTCTATCTGGCTTATTTCATTTACCATAATGCTCTCAAGATTCATCCATGTTGTTGAAAGGGCAAGATTTCCTTTCTTTTAATGGCTGAATAGTATTCCATTGTGTATGTTTTTGTATGTATATTACATCTTCTCTATCCATCTCTTGATGGACACAGGTTGTTTCCATGTCTTGGCTATTATGAATAATGCTACAATGAACATGGAGGTAAAGTTATCTCTTCTAGATATTAATTTCATTTCTTTCAAACATACATTCAGAAGTGGGATTACTAGATCATATGGTAGTTCTATATTTAATTTTTTTGAGAAACCTCCATACTGTACTCTGTGGTGGCTACACCAACTTGGATTCATACCAACAGTGCACAAGGGTTCCCTATTCCCCTTATCCTTGCCAAAATTTGTTCTCTCTTATTTTTTTGACGATAACCATACTAGCAGATGTGATATCTCATTGTGGTCTTTGATTTGCATTTCCCTAGTAAGTTGTAATGTTGAGCACCTTTTTCATATATCTATTTACCATCTGTATGTCTTCTTTGGGAAAATGTTGATTCAGTTTCTTTGCCCATTTTTAAATTGGATTGTTTGTTTTTGCTATTGAGTTGTGTGAATTACTTTGGATATTAACCCTTTATCATATATATGATTTACAAATGCTATCTCCTATTCCATAGGTTGCCTTTCATTTTGTTGATTGTTTCCTTTGCTGTGCAGAGGCCATTTAGTTCGATGTAGATCCACTTGCTTGTTTTATTTTTATTTTTATTTTTTAAAATTTTATTCCAGTATACTTAGTGTTATATCAGTTTCAAGTTTGCAATATAGTGAATCAAAAATTCTTTTGTTTTTATTTTTTTAATTTTTATTATTTATTTATTTATTAAGATTTTATTTATTTATTTGACACAGATAGAAAGATCACAAGTAGGCAGAGAGGCAGGCAGAGAGGAGGAAGCAGATTCCCCGCTGAGCAGAGAGCCCAGTGCGGGGCTCGATCCCAGAACCCTGAGATCATGACCTGTGCCAAAGGCAGAGTCTTTAACCTACTGAGCCACCCAGGTGCCCCTGGAAGAATTTTTCTATTTTAATTTTTTAATTGAGTGTTTATTTTAATTCCAGTAATGTTACATATAATTATGAATTCCAGCACTGTGTTAGGTTCAAGTGTACCATATAATGAGCCAAAAATTCTATATGTTACTCATTGCTCATCATGATAAGTGCCCTCTTTAATCCCTGTCCCCTATCTCACCTATGCCTGCCCCCCCTTCCTCCCCTCAGGTGACCATCAGTGTGCTCTCTATGGTTAAGAATCTGTTTTCTTTTTTTTTTTCCATTTTAACCGGCTTCTTCTTTTTTTTTTTATTCTTTGCCCCAGGGGTACAGGTCTGTGAGTCATCAGGCTTACACCTTTCACAGCATTCACCATAGCACAAACCCTCCCCAATGTCCATAACCCATCCACCCTATCCCTACCCTCCCACCCCCCAGTAACCCTCAGTTTGTTTTGTGAGATTAGGAGTCTCTTATGGTTTGTCAACAATTCTTTTGTTTTTAAAGATTTATATATTTATATATATATTTATTTATTTATTCATTCATTCATTCATTCATTCATTCATTCATTTAAGAGTGAGAGAGACTGAGCAGGGAAGGGGCAGAAGGAGAGGGAATCCCAAGTAGACTCCATGCTAAGCAAGGAGTCTGAGGCAGAGATCAATCACACAACCCTGAGATCATGACCTGAACTGAAATCATGACTCAGATGCTTAACTGACTGAATTATCTGGGCACCCCAGTGATTCAACAATTCTATACATTACTCACTCCTCATCATGATAAATGTACTCTTAATCCCTATCATCATCCAACCCCCTACCCACCTCCCCACTAGTAACTATCTGTTTGCTTTCTATAGTTAAAAGACCATTTTTTGATTTGTTTATTTTCTTCTTTGTTCATTTGTTTTGTTTCTTAAATTCCACATATAAGTGAAATCATATGTTATTTGTCTTTCTGTGACTGACTTATTTCATTTAGCATTATGCTGTCCAGTTCCACCCATGTTTTTTCAAATGACAAGATTTCATTCTTTTTTATGGCTGAATAGTATCCACTGTGTGTGTGTGTGTGTGTGTGTGTGTGTGTGTGTGTGTGTGTGTGTGTGTGTACACCCCACATCCTCTTTTTGCATTCATCTGTTGTTGGACACTTGAGCTGTTTCCAGAATTTGGCTATTGTAAATGATGCTGCAATAAACAAAGGAGTGCATGTAATGATTTGAATTAGTGTTTGTGCATTTTGGGGCTAAATACCAAGTAGTGCAATTACAGGATCCTTGCCAATACTTGTTGTTTCTTGAGTTTTTTATTTTAGCCATTCTGACAGGTGTGTGGTGATATCTCGTTGTGCTTTTGATTTGCGTTTCTCTGATGATGAAATGTTGAGCACCTTTTCACATGCCTGTTGGCCATTTGTATGTCTTCTTCAGAAAAGTGCTCATTTTTAATTGAATTATTTTCTCTTTTGTTACTGAGTTGTAGGTATTTGTTATATATTTTGGATGTTAGTCCCGTATTCAATATATGGTTTGTGAATATTTTCTCCCATTCTGTGGGTTGTATTCTCAATTTATTTATTGTTTCATTTGCTGTGCAGAAGCCTTTTAGTTTAATGCAGTCTCACTTCTTTAGTTTGTTTTTGTTTCTTGTATTTTGGTGTCTTATCCAAGAAATCATTGCCTAGATCAATGTCAAGGATCTTTCCCCCCATGTTTTCTTCTAGAAATTTTATGGTTTTAAGTCTTACATTTAAATCTTCAATCCATTTCAATTTAATTTTTGTGGTAAGTGTAAGGTAGGGGCCCATTTTTATACTGTTGCAAGTGGACATTCAGTTTTCTCAACACCATTTATTGAAGATAACTTCTTTCCCTATTGCATGTTCCTGACAACATTGTCAAAGATCAGTTGACCATAACTTATGTAGATTTCTTTCTGTATTCTGTAATCTGTTCCACCTATCTATATGCTTTTTTCTATGCCAGTAGTATATTTTTATTACTGTAGTTTTGTAATGTAACTTGAATTCAGGTATTGTGATGTCTCAACTTTGTTCTTTCATTCCAGTATAGTTAACATAGTTAACTATATTTATATTTATATTAGTTTTGTATGTACAATATAGTGATTCAACAATTCTATACATTATTCAGTGCTCATCATGATACAGGAACTCTTAATCCCCTTCACCTATTTCACCCATCTCACTACCCATGTACCCTTTGGTAACCATTTGTTCTCTACAGTTAAAAGTCTGTTTCTTGGTTTCTCTCTCTCCCTCTGTGTCTCTTTCTTCTCTGCCCATTTTGTTTCTTTACTTCCACATATGAATGAAATCATATGGTATTTTTCTTTCTCTGACTAATTTCGCTTAGCATTATACTCACTAGATCCATCCACGTCATTGCAAATGGTAAAATATTCTTTTTTATGGCTGGATAATATCCTATTGTGTATATATAATATAGCTTCTTTATCCATTCATCTATTGATGGACACTTGGACTGCTTCCATATTTTGGCCATTGTAAATAATGCTGCAGTAAATATTGGGGTGCATATATCTTTTTAAATTAGTGTTTTTGCATTCTTTGGATAAATAGTAGTGGAATTGAGGGGTCATAGGGTTGTTCTAATTTTAAATTATTTTGGTATTTTAATTTTTTGAGGCACCTCTGTACTGTTTTCCACAGTGGCTATACCACTTTGCATTCCCACCAACAATGCACGAGGATTACTTTTTCTTCACATCCTTGCTGACACTTGTTTCTTGATATTTTGATTTTAATCATTTTGACAGATGTGAGGTGGTATCTTACGGTGGTTTGATTTGCATTTCCCTGATGATGAGTGATGTTGATCATATTTTCATTTACTTATTGTCAATCTGTATGTTTTTGGTAAAATGTGTATTCATGTGTTCTGCCCATTTTTAATTGGATTATTTGGTGTTGTGTTATATAAGATATTAATATATATTTGGATACTAGCCTTTTATCAGATATGTCATTCGCAAGTATCTTCTCCCATGCAGTAGGTTGTCTTTTCATTTTGTTAACTGATTCCTTCACTATGGAGAAGCATTTTTTAAATTTTTTTAATTCTTTTTTTAAGATTTAATCTATTTATTTGACAGAGAGAGATACAGCGAGAGAGGGGACACAAGCAGGGGAAGTGGGAGAGGGAGAAGCAGGCTTCCCGCTGAGCAGGGAACCCGATGCAGGGCTCGATCCCAGGACTCTGGGATCGTGACCTGAGCTGAAGGCAGATGCTTAATGACTGAGCCACCCAGGTTCCCCTAATATTTTTTTGATTCTTTAAAAGATTTTACTTATTTGAGAGTTAGAAAGAGAGCAAGCACAAGTGGCAGGGAGGGGCAGAGAGAGAGGGGGAAGCGGACTCCCCACTAAGCAGGGAGTCCAACTTGGAGCTCGATCCCAGCATCCCAAGTTTGTGACTTGAGCTGAAGGCAGATGTTTAACCAGCTAAGCATGAGGCACCCCAAAGCATTTATGTTGATGTAGTTCCAACAGTTTATTTTTGCTTTTGTCTCCTTTGCCTGAGAAGGCATAGTGAGAAAAATGTTGCTATAGTCAATTTCAGAGAAATTACTGCCAGTCCTCTTTTCTAGGATTTTTATGGTTTCAGGTCTCACATTTAGGTCCTTAATCCACTTTGAGTCTATTTTGGTGGGTAGTGTGAGAAAGTGGTACAGTTTCACTCTTTCACATAGAGCTGTTCAGTTATCCCGACACCATTTGTTGAAGGCACTGTCTTTTTCTTTTTGGATATTCTTGCCTCCCTTGTCAAAAATTAATTTGTGGGTTTATTTCTGAGCACTCTCTATTCTGTTCCACTGATATGTGTGTCTATTTTGTTCCAGTACCACACTGTTTTCATTACTATAGGTTTATAGTATATCCTCAAATCTGGGATTATGATACCTCCAGTTCTGTTCTTTTCCAAGATTGCTTTGGCTATTCAGGGTCTTTTGTTTTTCCCTATTAATTTTAGGATTTTTTTCTTCTAGTTCCATGAAAAATACTGCTGGCATTTTGTTTTCTTAATTTCCATTTCTGCTACTTCATTATTACTATATAGAAATGCAATGGGTTTCTGTACATTGATTTTGTATCCAGCAGTCTTACTGAATTCATTTATTTCTTCTACTATTTTTTTGTGGAGGCTTTAGGGTTTCTATATATAGTATGATGTCATCTGCAATTAATGAAAGTGATACTCCTTCCTTACCAATTTAGACGTCTTTTATTCTTTTTTGTGGTCTGATTGCTATGGCTAGGATTTCCAGTACTGTGTTGAATAAAAGCAGTAAGAGTGGACATCCTTGTCTTGTTCTTGACTTTAGGAGGAAAGGTCTCAAGTTTTTCACCATTGGGTATGATGTTAACTATGGGTTTTTTATCCGTGGCCTTTATTATGTTGAGGCCTATTCTCTCTAAACCTACTTTGTTGAGGGCTTTAATCTTGAATGGATGTTGTATTTTGTCAAATGCTTTTACTGCATGTATTGAAACAATCATATGGTTTGCATCCTTTGTCTTGTTGATGTGAAGTATCATGTTGATTAATTTGTGAAAAATATCCCACTTGGTGATGAAGAATGATTTTTTTAATGTATTGTTGCATTTTATTTGCTAGTATTTTGTTGAGGATTTTTGCATCTCTGTTCATCAAAGTTATTGGCCTGTAGTTCTCTTTTTTGTGGTTTCTTATATGACTTTGGTTTGCTGGATCATGCTGGCCTTGTACAATAAATTTGGAATATTTTCCCCTTTTTTTATAACAGTTTGAGAAAATAGGCATTAACTCTTCTTTTAATGTTTGATAGAATTGCCCTGTAAAGTCATCTGGTAGTGGTTTTTTATTGGAAGTTTTTAAATTACTAACTCAATTTCAGTCTGTTTCAGTATGGTATTCAGTTTGTTCAGATTTTCTATTTCTGGGGTGCCTGGGTGGCTCAGTGGGTTAAAGCCTCTGCCTTTGGCTCAGGTCATGATCTCAGGGTCCTGGGATCGAGTCCTGCATCCAGCTATCTGCTCAGCAGGGAGCCTGCTTCCTCCTCTCTCTCTGCCTGCCTCTCTGCCTACTTGTGATCTCTCTCTCTCTGTCAAACAAATAAAATCCTTAAAAAAACCCACAAATTTTCTATTTCTTCCTGATTCAGTTTTGGGAGGTTTTATATTTCTAGGAATTTATCCATTTCTTCTAGGTTGTGTGTGTGCGTGTATATATATATATATATATATATATATATATATATATATATATATATATATATACACACACACACATATACATATATATATTCAAAGTATTGATAGCTATGTACTTATTGTCATATTGTTACCTTTTTTATGGTTTTTGTAGTTCTCTGTTCATTTCTTCTCTTGCTATCTTCTCTCATGTTTTGTTGACTTCCTTAAGTGATAATACTTGGGTTCCTTCCTTTTTATTTTTTCATATCTTTTGATTTGTGTGTTATTATTAAGTTTGTATATCATCTTATGCATATACCATTCAATATTAAGTAGATAGTTCCTTAAGTTTGAATTCATTCTTTACTACTGCATCTCCCCCATGTTTAAGGTATATGGTGTCATAGTTTACATCCTTCTATTTTGTGAGTCTCTTAACTGATTTTTTTAGATATGCTTAATTTTATTGGTTTTGTGTTTCCTATTTTTCTTACTCCTACTTATGGCCTTTTCATTCCACTCAAAGAATCCCCTTTAACATTCCTTGTAGGGCTGGTTTAGTGTTCATGAATTCCTTTAAGTTTTGTTTGCCCAGGAAACTTTTTACCTCTCCTATTCTGCATGATGGCCTTGCTAGATAAAGTATTCTTGTTGTAGGTTTTTTTTTCTTCCAGCAATTTGAATAAATCATGTCACTCCCTTCTGTCTGGTAAGCTGAAAAATACCTGAAAGCTGAGTGAAAGAAGTCAAACAGAGAAAGTCAATTATCATATGTTGCACTTGTAGAACATAAGGAATAAAATAGAGGACTTTAGGAGAAGGAAAGGAAAAGTGAAGTGGGGTAAATCAGAGGGGGAGAAGAACCACGAGAGACTGTGGATTCTGAGAAACAAACTGCGGGTTATGGAGGGGAGGGTGAGCAGGGATGGGTGAGCCTGGTGGTGGGTATTAAGGAGGGCATGTATTAAGGAGGGCACTGGGTGTGGTACATAAACAATGAATCTTGGATCACTGAAAAAATGAAGTAAAAAAAAATACCTGAAAAACCTTATGGGGTTTCCCTTTTATATAACTGTTTTCTTTTGTCTTGTGGCTTTTAAAATTCTCTCTTTATCACTACTTTTTGCTATTTTAATTACTATGTGTCTTGGTGTAGACCTCCTTGGGTTGGTTTTCTTGGGGATGGTCTGTGTTTCCTGAATCTGGATTTCTGTTTCCTTTCCCAGACTTGGGAAGTTTTCAGCTATTATTTCTTCAATTAAATTTCTGCCCCTTTTCCTCTCTCTTCTCCTTCTGAGAATCCCTCTAACTCAGATGTTAATCAACTTGATGGATTTGCTGAGTTCCCTCAGTCTATTTTCATTTATTATTATTTTTTCTCTCTCCTATTCAACTCGATTGCTTTCCATTACTCTGTCCTCTAGGTTGATGATCCATTCTTCTGCTTCCTCTTGTCTACACTGTTCTATCTAGTGTATTTTTAATTGCATTTATAGAGTTCTACATCTCTGGTTCTTTTTTATATTTTCTATCTCTTTTTTAAGGGTCTCACTGAGGTCCTCCGCTCTTTTCTCATGTCCAGTGAGTGTCTTTATGACCATTATTTTAAATTCTCTATCAAGTATATTACTTATTTTTGTCTTGCTTAGATCTCTTGCTGTGATTTTGTCCTATTTTTTTCATTTGGGATATTCCACTGTCTTCTCATTTGGTCTAATTCTGTGTCTGTTTCTGTGTGTTAGGAATATCAAGTATTTCTCTTGCTCTTGAAAGTAGTGGCCTTATGAAAAAGAAATCTTGAAGTGCCTTGCATTGCAATTTCTCCTGTCACCAGACTCAGAGTTGTCTCCTATGTACATTGCATATGCCCTGTTGCTGTGGCTGAGCCACTTTTGCTTTCAGTCCAGTCATCTGCATGGTTCTTTTTGCTGTTTTTGGCAAGGTTTCCTCCCTGTGTTGTTAGTGGGTCAGTCTGGGGGTGCCTTGGGTGGAGTAAGGCCAGGTGTTATTTGCCAGACATGTAGTCACTGTGAACTGCCGGAGAATGCAGGGGCAAGGCACACTGTGCCAGCAAGGTCCAAGCCATCAGGAGGGGAAATTCAGCCACCAGGAACTTGGGCAGACCAAGTTGAAGGGGGTGGGCGGAAGGTGTTAGTAAGGTCTCTGGGCATTTGCTGTGGGAGGAGACAGAGAATCATGACCTGGGACAGGAGGTATTTCTGCTGGAGAATGTGGGGGCATGGTGCATTGTTAATGAACTAGGTAGCAAGTGTTGGTGATGCACTGGTTTATATGGGTGTCCATGTGTTTATGGTGGGTGACAGAGGAGTGAAATGGCACTGTCAGCTCCTTTGTTCCTGAAGAAGTATACTAACAATCCCTGCCATTCCAGCACATGCTCTGAGACTAATAAACAAATCTCCATCCTGTATACCCCATTCATCTTTTAAATTGCTGCTTCTATATTTTATCTACATGGGTTGTTGTGTTATCTTTTTAAGGGCAGGAAATCAGTTTCTTGTCATCCTTCTGGCTCTTCTAGCAGCTGACTGATTTATATTTATTTATTTATTTATTTATTTATTTATTTGGTATTATGTTAGCCACCATATAGTACTTCATTAGGTTTTGATGTAGTGTTCCACGATTCATTGTTTGCATATAACACCCAGTCCTCATTGCGTGTATTGAAACGAGCCCACTGATTTTTAAATTTCTAAGTTTTAAGATGACTTTAAGAACTTGCAATATTAGGCCTCTCTGATTTTCAAAGCCAAATGTTATTGGGGTTTGTCTTCCCCATCTTGGTGCCCTGGTGTGAGAGCTTGGTTTTCTTCCCTTCTCCACATCCATAGCATCCCTCCCTCCTGTGGATAGTCCTGTAGGTCTGTTTAGCTCCCCATCACATCTCTGCTCTTCCTACCCTCTTCAGTGTGGGCTCTTCTTTACATTTAGAATGGAGAGTCTGTTCTGATGGTCTTCCTGTTTTTCTGAGTTATTTGCACTGATACTGACATCTAGTTGTTTCCATGGGATGAGGTGACCTTAGGGTTCTCCTACTCCACCATTTTCTCTGGGTATATTTTTGCTTTTATTGCCTTGCTTTTGATATCAAATTAAAAAGAAATCCTTGCCAAGATCAGTGTCAAGGAGCTTACCCCTATGTTTTTTATAGCAGTTCTATGGTTTTAGAGCTTATATTTACAACTTTAATTCGTTTTGAGTCAATTTTTGTGTATGGTATAAGATGGGGTCCAGATTTATTCTTTTGTGTGTGGTTGTCCAGTGTTTCTAAAACCATTTATTGAGGGGACTATCCATTCCCCATTATATATTGTTGGCTCTTTTGTTATAATTAATTGACTGTGTATGCATGAGTTTGTTTCTAGGCTCTCTGTTATTGATCTATGTATTTATTTTTGTGTCAATATTTAGTTTTTTTAAAAACACAGTCCTTGAATTATTTAAGGACAAATCTTGTTTTATTTTATTATTTTTTAAAATATTTTATTTATTTGTTTGAGAGAGAGAGTGAGAAAGAGAGAGAGAGCATGAGGAGGAGAAGGTCAGACGGAGAAGCAGACTCCCTGTGGAGCTGGGAGCCTAATGCAGGACTAGCTCCCAGGACTCTGGGATCATGACCCAAGCCGAAGGCAGTTGCTTAACCAACTGGGCCACCCAGGCACCTCCAAAATCTTGTTTTAATCATCAGAGACTATGTAAATGTTTGACATTGACCTGATACATGGAATCTTTGGAAATGTTTTTCCAGCTAAAGATATGCATAAATATATCCCAATCAATTCCTTTTTTTAATATGGCCTTATAAATGTACAATAGAATTTGTTAGTGCCTTGAAATTCAGATACACCTTTTCAACAGATCCTCTCTCCAATGTCCCAATTTCATTTTCCATAAAAGATAGCCTTGGCATAATTTATTTTTAGTGAACTCATGGTAGTTCCTGTTAGTAATTATCTTTTTCCAATATTCTTGGTGTTTTGTGTACTAGTCTTTTTTTTTAAAGATTTTATTTATTTATTTGACAGAGAGAGAGAGAGAGAGATATCACAAGTAGGCAGAGAGGCAAGCAGAGAGAGAGGGGGAAGCTGACATTCTGCTGAGCAGAGAGCCAGATGTGGGGCTCGATCCCAGGACCCCAAGATCATGACCTGAGCCGAAGGCAGAGGCTTAACCTGCTGAGCCACCCAGGCGCCCCTTGTGTACTAGTCTTATTTTGAATTTTACTATGGATTGACTTAACTTTAATAAAGTAGTTATTCTATGTAACCACTTGATCTATCTTCCAAAAGCATTGATTATATCACAGCACAATTGAAGTGAGAATGTTTTCTTTGGTTTTGGGACAATTTCCTAGCTTCTCTGTAGTTGCAATTTCTACCAATGAGAAAATGAGCATCATACCTTCCACCACTGCTCTGGGGGTATTGATAGATTGAATTACTGTTTTATTCATTTACTAAGTTACTAGTATAATCCAGATGTACTGCTAGGTGCTTGAAGTAAACTTGCTCATGCTGCCTCCTCAGTATGACAGTCTGTTCTCTCCTCTTTCTGCACCTGCAACTCTCTCCCTCCAGAGGCCAGGCCCACAGTGTTTAGCTCCCCACCATGTCTTCTCCTTTTCCACCCTCTTCTATGGGGCCTCTTTTCTACATTTAGTTGTGGACTTTGTTCTGCCAGTCTGGGTAATTTTCTGGATTATTTACACTAGTGTGAGTATTATTTAGAGTTGTATCCATGGGATGAGGTGAGCTTAGGGTCCTCCTATTCCACCATCTTCCCCAGAAGTCCTCTTGCTTGTTTTAGCAGACTACCAACTTGATTAAATTCAGTCCACAAAGTTTTCATTGGTCTCTATTGGTGGTGATGCCAATCTCTCTGTTTTCAAAGCCTTTGCTATGGTGCATTTGTTTTATCTCATACATGTATCATGTAGGGAGTAGTCTAAGACTTGAGCTGTGGTTTACATATTAGTTCATAGTTCAGTTTTCAAAATGTTTGCTGTGGTGCTTTTGGTCTGTCCTATACTTGTACTACTTAGTATTAGTCTGATATTGAAATGGTAGTTTAAACCATAGTGTACTTCTCAAAGTCTTTGGCATGTTGCCTTGTGTCTTTCCTATGCATGTGCTCAAGGGTGAGCCTATGATTTCAGGGGTTCATATACTGAATTAGTGGATCCTTTTCTTTAACCCTTAACCATTTTGGATCTCCATCAGTATCTTGCTTGCAGTGGCCTTTTTCCCCTGACTGGCAAGACAGGCAGGTTTTGTTTGTTTGTTTTTAACCAGAGTTTTGCCTGCTTGTACCAGTGCCCCACAATGCAGCTTTGCCTTTGAGGCAGAACTACAAGAAAAAGGAACAAACTTATTTCCCTGGAGGTTGCTTCTCCAAGTTTTGACCCCCCTTTTTAATCTACACGTTCTTTTTTATGTTTCACATTCCTTGAGTAATTACTTTTATATTTTGTCCAGACATTTTATTTATAATCACAGGAAAAGAAAGGCTGTAGTATACTTAATCCACAATGCCAGAAACTAGTTTAGTTTTATTTTAATTTTAGTTTTTTACTTTGTTATTATTGGTGTGTAGTGGTTTTGTAGTTTGCTTCTACCCTGATCACTATTCTAAAATTGATGTACAATAATATTTTGAAGTTTATTCTACATTGTAGTATTGCTGATTCATTCCTACTCCAAAAAGCCACTTGGCTCAATTCTTAGTCAGAAGGCTATGTCTTTGTATGTCACATCATCCCAACCCACCCCCTAACCCAAGGCTGCAGCCTCAATCAGAGCCATAAACTAGGCATCAGTCCAACTTTGGTTTTTCTAGCCTCTTTACAAGAAGAACCCCAGATCTAACCCACAGGTACTCAGCCTGCTTTCAGTCACCTCTTTTGTACAGAAAAAATGTTTTAGTCTTTTTTAATTACTATTTTTATTATTTTTGTGTTTTACTGTATTATTTTTTAAATTTTATGACTATCTCAATTTTCTTCTTGTTTTAAATGTAAGCATAATTAACATACAGTGTTATATTGGTTTCAGGTTACAGTAGGATAATTCAACAATTCTATACATTACTCAGTGCTCATCATAAGTGTACTATTAATCCTCTTCACCTATTTTGCACATCTCTCACCCCCCGCCCCCAGCAACCACCAGTTTGTTCTCTATATTTAAGAGTTTTTGTTTGTCTCTTTTTTTCTTTGTCTCTTAAATTCTACACATCATATGGTATCATATGGTATTTGTCTTTCTCTGACTTATTTCACTTAGCATTATACCCTCTAAGTCCATCTATGTTGTTGTAAATGAAAGATTTTATTCTTTATGGCTAATATTCCAGTGTGTGTGTGTTTGTGTGTGTGTGTGTGTGTGTGTGTGTGTGTGTGTGTGTACCACAATGTCTTTATCCATTTATCTGTGGATGGACACTTGGGTTGCTTCCATATCTTGGCCATTGTAAATGATGGTACAATAAACATAGGGGTGCATATATCTTTTTTTTTTTTTTTT
>LNAC01001034.1:32874-77306 GCA_002007465.1 Ailurus styani | reverse complement strand
CCCTGAGATCATGACCTGAGCCGAAGGCAGGGGCTTTAACCCACTGAGCCACCCAGGCGCCCTGCATATATCTTTTTGAATTAATGTTTTTCCTTTCTCTCAGTAAATACGCAGTAGTGGAATTACTGAATCATATGGTAATTCTATTCTTAATTTTTTGAAGAATCTCCAAATTGTTTTCCATAGTGGCTGCACCAGTTTGCATTCCCAATAACAGTGCACAAGATTTCCTTTTTCTCCACAGCCTTGCTAACACATGTAATTTCTAGTCATTTTTTAAAAATTTTATTTTAGTGATTCTGACTCGTGTTAAAATGATGTCTCATTGTGATTTTAATTTGTATTTCCTTGATGATAAGTGATATTGAACACTCTGTATGAGCATCATTGGTAATCCATATGTCTTCTTTGGAGAAATGTCTCTTCAGGTCCTCTTTTCATTTTTATTTTTATTTATTTATATTTATTTTTTTAAAGATTATTTATTTATTTGACACAGAGAAAGAGATCACAAGTAGGCAGAGAGGCAGGCAGAGAGAGAGGAGGAAGCAGGCTCCCCGCCGAGCAGGGAGCCTGATGTGGGCCTCGATCCCAGGACCCTGGGATCATGACCTGAGCCGAAGGCAGAGGCTTTAATCCACTGAGCCACCCAGGCACCCAATTTTATTTCCTTTTGTTGTGGTGATCACCTTGTAGTGTATATAGATATCAAATTATTATGTTGTACACCTGAAACTAATATGTTACATACCAATTTTGCCTCAATTAAAAATATATTTGTTCAACTAATGAATCATTGAACATCATATCAAAAACTAATGATATACTATACCTTGGCTAATTGAATCTAAACTAAAAAAAGAAAAATATATATTTGCTATACATTCCAGTTACCTGACACTAGACAGTGTAACATAAACACAGTGCTAGACATCTAACCTACCAGATATCAAAAGCTGAGAGCCTTGCCCAGTCTGCGAAAGAGGGTCTGAGTCAATTGCAGAGATTAGATTAGAGCTAACACAGACTCTTGTAATTTCTTTTCCTCTAAATCACCTGTTTGCTACTCCTCTAGAGAGCTAATTAATACTATGGGGGGGTGGAGTCACTGAGGACTTACAGTATCTTAGTCCCCAAAGTTTGTCAAAGACTAATGGAAAGGCTGTTAACATAAGAAGAGAGCACACCAGCTCTCAGGTCTGTGAAAGCCTGTCCAAAAGTCACTGTATCCCACTCCCTAAGTTCATGTGGCTAACCAACCAAGACAGTCACATGGGAACTCATTTCCACCAGTCCAGTCTATCCTCAAGATAAAAAGTATGTACAACAATAAATGCTTGTTCTCCAAAATTCCCAGTGATCCGGAAGTAAGAAAATAGAAAAGTTAAGGTTTTGTTCTTCTAGCCAAGGTTCCAGTCTTAAAAGTCACACTGTTCTTAGGAAGATTGTTATTAGAAAGAATCGAAGAGTCCATTGTGGCCTAAAATGAGAAAAAGGGGTATAGTTGGTTTTTGTTCATAGCATTCATCTTATGAGCTTGTTTCTAATAGAATTATGACAGACTTTCACCATAAATATTTCAGTATCAGTAAAAAAATATCAAACTTGAGCCAGAGGAAAATGAATGAGGGGTAGTGAGGATGCCTAAAACCATATCAAAGGGAGAGGAAACATAGTCGAAGGAAGTCAGGATATTTAGTATCGAAAGGAAAAAGAAGATCAAGTTTAGGGGTACCACTATCACTTTCTTTCAATCTCTGAAGGTCTTTAAATTTCAAAAGATTAAGAAGCAAACTTTGTTATATAAGTCCAAAGGGCAGTGCTAAGACCAATGTTTTCTTTTTTAAGATTTTATTTATTTATTTGAGAGAGAGAGAGAGAGAACATGAGCAGTGGGAGGAGCAGAGGGAGAGAGAGAATCTCAAGCATACTCTGCACTGAGAGTGGAGCCTGATGTGGGGCTTGATCCCATGACCCTGAGATCATGACCTGAGCTGAAATGAAGAGTTGGATGCTTAACTAACTGAGCCACTCAGGTGGCCCAAGACCAATGTTTATATGTGTGCTAAGGTGGAACAGCTAGAGAGTTGGGGAACCTACTCTGGTTTCTGCTCAAAGGAGAAAATTCATGAATTCTTGGGAATCTTTTTGAAGTCAAACTAGAAAACACAGTTTGTTATTGTAAGGTTTCCAGGTAGCCCTCCCAGTAACAGCAGATTAAGCGAGACACCAGACAGAACAGGCACAAGGGGAGATTTAATAGAGGCGCCCTCGGGCGAGGTTCCCCAACTCCGGGAGAAGGGAGTGGGGGAAGTCGCGCCTGGAGAGGATGCGCACGGGTTTTTATGGGGTTTGGGTGGAACGGGGGAACATGACCATAATTGGTAGGGGATTGGGTGCAGTTTAGCCTTCGGTTTCCCGCCTAAGTTCTGGTTTTGGTGGTCTTTCCAGATGCAGAAGCTGATGAGGGCGGGAGGTCCCCCGAGCAGCTCCCGGGGTGGGGCGGTAAGATGGCGGGTCAGCCACTATCTTGTGGCTTCCTCAGTTCCCCAGACCCGTCGGCCCAACAATTATGAACAACATATTCAATATAAACACAGTTATCACTTGATGATTGGCTTATCTTTACTCTTTCAGACCAAGTAAGCAGAAATGACATGGGGACTGGTTGATGAGTTTCCAACCAGTAGGAGTACACCTGAGGGCTAAGGTCATGTATGTTAATGTAAAGACAGGAGCTTTCAAGCACATCCAATATCACTGTAAATTTGCAAAAGGAAAACAATTCTGTTCACCTTTGGTTTTGAAAGGTAACATTGGAAGGAAATTGGATCCCCAAATCAAATAAAACACCAAGAAGCATCTAAAAACAATTATTAAACACAGTGGGGGTGAGGCCCTTTTATCTCTCCATTAATTTATGTCTCACATTTGTCTCTCCTGAGAAGACTGTGAACAGGGTCTAGACTATGAATTGTAGCCCTCACCAGTTCTAGTCTAATTCATTGGTCTTTTCATTGAGTTAAATGAAAGAGCAAATTTCTAATCATTCTCTCACACAGAGAAGCTAGAGTAGGGAGTGGGCACTCTTTTCTATGTCTGGGACCCAGGTCCTTAGATTTCTGGGTGACTTTTGTTTATTTGTATTTTACCCATTTATCATTTCTTGCTTTTTCCTTCAGTCCTTTTCTAATTATCTCCTTAGATCCAGAACCCAACCTTGCCATCTTAGCCCGAGACTATTTACTATAGCCATTTCACTTTCTACCTACAGTGACTCCACTCTCCCCTGGGTGGTCTCCAACAATTTAACTCTACCACCAGTATCTTTCTCCTCCTTTTTCTGCAGGTCTTGGTAATCTGTTTTTAGTCTGTTTAACTGTCTTACAATTTTACAATTATATTTGTTTAGAAGGTTGTTCTGTACCAATGCCCTGCCTAGAATACTGGATTCAAATGTAATTGCAGTCTCTTCCATTACTTAGTTAAATTTGTTTTATGTACTTGAGGGTAGGACAATACTTCTCTAGCCAATGAAACTGAGAGTGTGTCTGAAGGGACAAGTCTTCAGGAGGCATGTTCTGGGTCCTGAAGTGTTATCTCTTCTCCTTTAAATATAGAAATTGCTCTGAAGGAAGCCTATATTCCAGATAAAAACTAAACTACTTAAAACACAGCTCTAAGGGTTCCAGGGTGACATAGTCTGTTAAGCAACTAATTCTTGGTTTTGGCTCAAGATGTGATATCAGAGTTGTGACATTGTGCCCTACAAGACTGAGCCCAACAAGATCAAGCCTGGCGAGAGCAAGCCCTACAAGGGTGGGTTCTGCATTGGGCTCTGCATGGGACTCCACATTCAGTGTGGAGTCTTCTTGGGTTCTCTCTCCCTCTCCTTTTGCCCCTATCCCCTGCTCATGTGTTATCTCTCTCTCTCTCTCTCTCTCTCTCTCACTCAAAAATAAATAAATAAATCTTTAAAAATAAACACATCTCTAGTTTCAAAGACATGTTATTTGCCAATTAAGCCTGGGAGTAAGGTGTGTTTTGATGAATTGACTATAGTGCTGATTATTATTATTATGAAAATGTAATGTTTGTAGATATGTACATGTATATAAATATTGTAATCGAATCTTATGCATCCTTATTAGTATTGGCTGTGCTACTGGTGTACTCTACTGGGGTTTGGTATTCTGGGCTGAAGTGGGATTTATTTGAATTTAATATAATGATGAAGTATTTTCTAGGCTGGAGTAGGCTGCCCTGTGTTTGAGGAATGGTGGAGTATGTGGGCTAGTCTGAGGTATATTGGAGTAAACAGGGTTGCCTGAAACAGGAAAAGAGAAACTTAGCAATGAAATAATTTTACTTCTCTCGGTATCAGTTTCCAACTTGGTAAATATGTGATGAGATTCATCCATCCATACAAAAAATATTCAGTGAGTATCATCTGAGTAGCAGGCTTCTTTCCACTGTACTGAGAATATAGGGATAACAAAACAGGGACACTGCCATACAAGAGCTTTTGGGTAAGTTGGAGTAGGCAGACAAATAAATAGTACAATAAAGAAAAATAAATGCAAGGAGAATGTATCAAGTGCTATCAGTCATCTTCAACTCTCAGTCACTTAACTCAATGAAAATGTATTTCTCATTCATGCAAAGTCTGTTGTGGATACAGGCAACTTTTCAGGGTGGTTGTCCTTTATGTATTGGCTCATCATTCCAGGCTGTTTCAATATTATGGTAGCTTTATAATAACATGTTTCTATGATGACCATAGCAGGAAGGGTCTTGCATTGGACATTAATTTTTCCAGCCAGAGAGGAACACATATAATTTCCTCCCACAACCAAAACTAGTCACTTGGCCTCTCTCTATGTTAAGTGGGAAGGGGAGTGGGAGGGTAATCATTCCGTGTTTCTGGAAGTATTAAATTTGGATATTAGAACCTACCACAGGGAAGGGTAGTCCTGGTGTGAGATTCCAGCACATATGAATATCAGAGATCTCTCAAGGCTCTTAAACTTTAGAGTTTGGGGATTCTGTTGTCATTATCAATGATACCTAAAGGAATAAACTTTGTACCTGTGTACCTAGCATGTTCTCTGAACAAATAGTATAGGTGAAAAGTTTTTGAGAGGTTTTCCTATCAGTATGTCAAGTATACTTTTTCAGACATAGCAAGTTAGCTGTCATTTGGAGTACTGCACTGGACTCTCTCTGAGCAAAGGGAACTTTCATGACACTGTTTTTCTACTTGCTTTGGCCTAGATGCAGTGACTGAAGTGAAGACTGACATCTATGTGACCAGTTTTGGCCCCGTGTCAGACACTGACATGGTAAGTTATAGTTCCTGCAAAGGTAAAAGTGAAAGATGACACAACAGATCAAAGAAAATAAATTGGAGTTTGTAGCTGCGTTCTAGGGCGAAGCCTTGTCTCATATGAATTCCCTACCCTTATCATCCTACATTTGGCTAAATTCATCTTTTCCCCTGCTCTCCCCACCTAGTCATATATAAAGCATATGCCCTCATGACAAATACCCTTCCCTTCTTTCCACAACACATCTTTCAAAATTAAACATGTATCCCCATCCTCAATTAAACTTTCCCTGACTTAACTCTTCACATTTCATCAGCACTCCACACACATTAGTGGAGATAGGTTATGTGAGGAGAGCATTGTGGTAAAGACTCTCATAGAGTCAGCAGCCTGTGGTATCCAAGAAGTCTGTTCCTTGCAAACAGGCCCTATTCACTGGGGTAAAGGAGTGACAATGGTGATGCAAAATATTTGGAAAAAGAGTCAAAACCACTTTTGGAAACTGGTCCTTCTACAGATGTGAGCAGGGGAAAGCTTCAGAGCAGAGTCAAGGAATAGGGCAGGGCACAGAAGAGCCAGTAAGGGGAGACTCGAGTCATAGTCAAGGACTTCTCCTTCTCCTTCCATTATCCCTTGCTGCCAAAGCAAAGAATGTAGTAGAGTATTGGGCAGGAGACCCCATCCTAATGGACCACCTGATTAATACCTACTAAGTAACAGATATTTGATTGAATAATTATCATGTAAGGAAACAAAGAAGCTATTATATGCTCAATATCCCTAGCAGTTAATAGATTCTCAAAGAATTTTTGTTGAATGAGTGACTTTGTATGATAAATAAAAATCTTAAAATCAGAAAAATATGTTTAAAAATATGAAAAGTCCAAAAAATATGAAATGTCCATGATCACTACTTGGATTTTTTTCTGTGCATCTTCAGTGGGACTACTACTTAGCAGGGGACAAGTCTTCTTTAGACCTATTGGGTAAATATAAACAGTTGTATAGGGATGTGATAGAATTTGCCTGTGGGTAATACAGAATGATTGAGTGGATTTGAATAGGGCAGTAAAAATATACAAGTGCTATTTTAGAGTGATTTAAAATGACCTAGCAGTCTGTACAGGATGGATTACAAGGGGGAAAAGGCTAAGAGTCGATTTAGGTATGTTGACGTTACATGGCTCTTCCTTCAATCAAGCAAGGTCTATGAGTTAGTTGGAGAAGTAGGCTAGTTATCAGCAGAGGGAGTCATGAGTGGTTGTGAGGCCAGGCCTGAACTTTGCTTTTCAAGTGTGAAACAAAGAAGATACAGAGATATAACAGACTCCCTGTGTATTCCTTAAGGGCAAATACCAAGTCTTCATGGTTTCCTTGGCATTTAATAGAATACTTGACACAGGGAGAGCTCAGTAAGGGGCATGTTTGATGTATGAGGGGTGGAGGAGACAGGTCTGTCACAGGGGGATCGGGGCCTATGTGTCTAGATTACTCCCTCTCAACCTGTTGACTAATACCCACAGCTTTAGATCCATGCATGTGTTAAAACTATTGTCAGTTGGTCATTCAACAGTACTCCTTAGAAGCCCAACTCCACATTAAGGTGCTTTAGGATTCCCTATATTCAGAGAGCTTATAGGCCACTGGAAATAGATTCACCAGGGATATGCAGCTCTCTCTTTGTATTGCTGGGAACTAGTGATGGATTAGGATTTTTACAAGAGACTGACTGAAGCTACTCTTTGAACTCACACATTTATATTCACACTCCCTCATTTACTCTCACTCATGCACCAACACCCACAAATACATTCAGATAAATATACAGGCACACAAGAAAATACGTACTTAATAAAAATAGTCCACATGCTATCCCAGGCTCTTCACAAACACACATGTGCAAACAGATACCTAAATCCAGGAATACTACAGAAACACACATGTAGCCCCTACCCAAACCAGCTCCTCTCCCTGCTCCTTCCCCACCCAAGTGGGCACACATGGGCATGCAGAGGCCCTGGAGACATTTCAAACAATCCAGATTTTCTATTTCTTAAAGTTTCATATTCTACATGCTTGTTTTTCTCCTCCACGATTACGTAGAAAAAACAGAATGGCTTTCCTGATATGGAGGGCAGACTTCGATCAAATAAATTTCAGGTTATTTTTAGCTGCAGTTCCAGCTATGATCACTCTGTCTGGGAAACACATTAACAGTGTTTTAAAAAAATTTTTTTTCTTCCTGTACAACTTAGTATATTGTGGCAATTAACCCTGGGTCAGGGATGACTTTTTTGGGTGAAATATCAGAAAGTTGTCTGACTTTAACAACTAGCTGAAGCAATAACCCAGGCTCTCCTGAGACTACAGACTGCTTGGGCAAGTAAATGAAAATTAGAGCTGGCTGCCTGCATTCTTGACTCACTTCCAGCCAAATGGAATTTTGGTCTAGAATAGTTTTTTAAGGACATAGGGACAAGTGTCTTGTTCATAAAGAGGAAAAACTGTGGTGCCAGTTTGAACATTGAACAAGTATCACCCATAACCCTTTGCAGCCATTGTACTCCTTACTCAAGCACTGACCTTCACAGACATAGATCCTGAGTCTGACAAAAAGCTCCATAAAGGCCCATATCTGTTTTGTTAATCTTCATATCACCAATACCTTATCAATGTTTGACACGTGGTAGACTCTCAACTATTTGTTAAATCCAAGAATAAATGAGATGGCACAAATTAAATTTGAGGGGAAAATTATAACTGTGCTCCTCCAGTTAACTGAAAGTCCTTCAAAGGTAGAGAACATGTCTGGTACATTTCTGTATCCCTAGCACCTAGCATAGAACCTAACAAAGATCCTTTGTTAAGTGTTTATTGAAATGATAGGAAACATTAGTAGCAAGCCATGCAGACAAAGAGTAAAGTAGCTTTCTTTAGGAGATACTATGGAATAGCAAGACTAGTGAGTCAATTGGGTTACTAGTTTGGGTGGCTTCACCATTTATGAATATAAAGAGCTGTGACAATAGGGAATTGGGAAGAGAGATGAGAGCAAAGAGTTGTAGATGTTTCTGAGGGAAAAGTTAGGGAAAGAAAACTTATTAAGGAGTATAGATATAAATTGGAAACTAATTACAATGGGAATTTTATAGGCTTCACAAATGAAAGTCCTGTGTTAACCATTTGTAACAAATAAAGCTTGATGGTCAAAAAAATACATGGTGCTCCTCAGCAATAATACCAATCCTATATCCATGCTCTCCCAGGGGACAGAACAAAGGATACAATCCCAATTTGAATTATCTAAGGTCATATGACTTTCTATGACTTTCTATTTTTAGAAGAATTTACACCATTTTCTCAATCTATATATGGAAAGATGGTGTAGGTAACAATGAAGGGAAGGTTGCAAATAATTTAGTGAAAATGTAGTTTCATTGCCACTTCTCTCTCAAATTGGTTATGTCTACTCCTTACCAGTGAGCAATGGCTCTTGGCAAGTGGAAATTTTCTCTGGTCTCTCAAGAGCCTTTCAATCAGAATGCAGAGAAAGTGGGATACTGGCTTAGATCTGGAATGCTATGCATATGATCAGTGATTGGAAAAGAAGGTAGAAAGGTGACAGTTGATATTCTCTAAGAGAGTAGATCTTAAGTGTTCTTACCACACACACACATACACACACACGACTATATGAGGTGATAGAGGTGTTAATTTGATTGTGGTAATCATTTTACAATGTACACATATATTAAATGATCACATTATACACCTTTACAAATCACATTGTACAACCTAAATATATACAATTTTTAGTTGACAATCATACCTCAGTAAAGCTGGAAAAAAGAAAGCTAACAGCTGAGAAAATTTGGATGCCCTCCTGGTCTGAAACACCTTCTGAAAAAACTTCTAATTCTTATCCTAAGGCCCCCGGTTTTGACATGCCACAGGCTCAGGGACCCAGGGTCCTGAATTATGTATTTAATGAACATCTCTCTGAATGTACTGATAAAGCTGGTGAGAAAATAAAGAGGACAAAGAGCATAATGTTAGTAGAGAGAAAGAGAACAACTGGGAAACTTAAATGCCAATTCTAGGTATTGTCTACTTCACTCTCTTCCCAGGGATACTTTAACTGTTTAGAATCTTGGATCACTGAAAAAATAAAGTAAAAAAAATCCAATTTATAAAGTAAAAAAAAAAAGATACCTGCTAGGTAACAAGTATCAGCCACCACTTGTCAACAGAGAAACTTCCTGGGGTATACAGTGGACAGCCAGGTTATGAGGCAAGAAGTAATACAATAAGAAAATTAATCATATAGCCTAATAAAAAAGAAAATAGTGGCTATGAATATGAATTCATAAAAGATATAATCATGATTCTTTTTAACAGATGGCATACATTTTAGTCTGACTACCGTTTGTGAAAATCATGCAAAGTTACCAGAGTATCCAAAGACCGTAAAGGAAAAAAATTGACGTTGATTAAAAAGAAAGTAGCACAGGAACCTCTTTCGTGGTGGCAGTGGGCTTGAAATTATTGTACCTGTTTCCTGCCTAGCACTGGAAAAATTGACTGTGTTCACTTCAAGCCCTCACTTACTGGTAGTCTGAGGCACAGAATGAAAGGGAGCCTTTGTGTATTTTGAAAGCCTCTTGGGCTGTCAGTTTCCTCTTATTCTATAGGATACAATATTCCCAGATACAATATAGTTAGGAGTCCATGTCTATGTGGTTTTGCCTAGGAGTCCATGACCTGGAAACTCCTGGGCTACTTTTATGTGAAATAGACAGGACACATAAACAATGCTATTAAGACTATTTCAAGGACTAAATGCAACTGAAAGGGGCAGGTGGATTGTAACTCTTCAAAATTCAGAATGATGGTAAGAAGGCAAAGAGCAAAGGGAGGACTGTATGGTCAAAATAAGGGGGGAGTGGTCTGCCTATGAGGCAATGACAATGCCTTCATTGTAATGCAGTTGTCAAGTACCTTGGCCCTAGAACCTGCTAATGTTAAATCAGACTTGTAGTCCCTTTCTAGAAACTTGCTTTGATACACTGCACAGTGTTAGAGAATTGAAGACATTCATGGTCTAACACTAAAACAGAAATTCTTCTCCAAGTGCTACAAGTCATCTTTGCCTAGTGTAGTGTCTTTCCCAGGAGGCAGATTTAGGCTTATTATCTGGGATAGTTTATTTAAATGCCTCACAAAACAATGAAATTTATTTGTCAATTTGGAGGCCATCATTTTTGGAGAATAAACAAGGATTAAATTTGCAGGGAAGGAATTTATTTCATTCTTAGAATGGTCAGGTCAAAATTGATTGCTTTTTGGCCAAAGTTCGTGGGACACTTATGGAGCAAATAATCACTATGTGATTTCCCCCAATAAGTCTGACTGTACAGAAAATAATATATTAAAAAATGGCCTATGACATAGCAATCACACTACTGGGTATTTACCCTAAAGATACAAAGGTAGTGATCCTCAGGGGCACATGCACCCAGATGTTTACAGCAGCAATGTCCACAATAGCCAAACTATGGAAAGATCCTAGATGTCCATCAACAGATGAATGGATAAAGAAGATGTGGTGTATATAGACAATTATCATATGATAGTTGTCATAATATTTGTCATGTCATGTGATAATGATGGTAAGAAGGCATAGTAATATGGTAATGGTAAGAATGCCATAATTATCATATGATAAAAAATCACCCAGCTTTTTTAAATTTTAAAAATTTTTCCATATTTTTTCTCATAATGAACAATCTGGTGGTACAGATGAAGTCCCCTGTGTACCTTATCCTGATCCCATTTTTCTCTCTCCCTCCTCCCCAATTAAAGATAATTAAAACAATGAATTTGCTTTTTTGGTCATTTCTATACATATTCAAGACTTGTAACTAAAGATGTATATATCATATACAATAGCAATATTACAATAAATAACACATAGTGGGTTTCATGTTTTCAATCTGTAAATATATTTCAAACTATAAAATGGATCATAGCTTCTATATTATTTTACAAATTTATTTTTTTAACCATGTATTAGAAGCTATTATTTTTGATACATTTAACTCTAATTCATTTATTTTAACTGCTATGGAGTATTACAGTGTATGCATATTTTTTATTTACACATTTGTCCAATTCTCTTGCCATTGTGCATTTAGGCTCTTTTTAAATTTTTTGCTATAAAAAACAACTGATAACAATAAACATTATTATTATTATTATATTATTATTTGCCCCAGGGGTGCAGGTCTGTGAATCATCAAGCTTACACCTTTCACAGCACTCACCATAGCACAAACCCTCCCCAATGTCCATAACCCATCCACCCTATCCCTACACTCCTAACCCCCAGTAAACCTCAGTTTGTTTCATAAGATTAAGAGTCTCTGATGGTTTGTCTCCTTCCCAATCCCATCTTGTTTCATTTTTCCCTCCCTATCCCCCAAGACCCCCCATCCTGCCCCTCAAGTTCCTTATATCAGAGAGATCATATGATAATTGTCTTTCTCTGACTTATTTCGCTCAGCATAATACCCTCTAGTTCCATCCATGTCATTGCAAGTGGCAAGATTCCGTTTCTTTTGATGGCTGCATAGTATTCCATTGTATATATATATACCACATCTTCTTTATCCATTCATCTGTTGATGGACATTTAGGTTCTTTCCATAGTTTGGTTATTGTAGACATTGCTGCTATAAACATTCAGATGCATGTGCCCCTGAGGATCACTACCTTTGTATCTTTAGGGTAAATACCCAGTAGTGTGATTGTTGTGTCGTAGGGTAGCTTTATTTTCAACTTTTTGTGGAACCTCCATACTGTTTTCCAGAGTGGCTGCACCAGCTCGCATTCCCACTAACACTGTAGGAGGGTTCCCCTTTCTCTGCAACCTCGCCAACATCTGTCATTTCCTGACTTGTTAATTTTAGCCATTCTGACTGCTGTGAGGTGGTATCTCACTGTGGTTTTGATTTGTATTTCCCTGATGCCGAGTGATGTTGAGCACTTTTTCATGTGTCTGTTGGCCATTTGGATGTCTTCTTTGGAGAAATGTCTGTTCGTGTCTTCTGCCCATTTCTTGACTGGGTTATTTTTTTATGGGTGTTGAGTTTGAGAAGTTCTTTGTAGATTTTGGATACAAGCCCTTTATCTGATATGTCATTTGCAAATATCTTCTTCCATTCTGTCAGTTGCCTTTTGATTTTGTTGACTGTTTCCTTTGCTGTGCAAAAGTTTTAATCTTGATGAAGTCCCAATAGTTCAGTATTGCCCATACCCCTCAAATTCCTCATATCAGAGAGATCATATGATAATTCTTCTCTGATTGACTTATTTTGTTTAGCATAATACACTCTAGTTCCATCCACATTGTTGCAAACAGCAAGATTTCGTTTCTTTTGATGGCTGCATAGTATTCCAACAATAAACATTCTTGTACACATCTTCTTGAGAATGTTTGAGTTTCTGTAGGGTGTGTACCTACAGATAAAATTTTTTATTTGTCATGGTTGTACCTTTTTAACTTTTTTCAGATAGGACCAAATTACACTCTTAATGGGTTGTAACAATTTATAATCCCACTGGCAATGTATGAAAGGCCTATTTCTCTGCATTTATGCTAACTTTCTATTATTACACTATTTTTTGTCATTCTGATGAGCATGAAATGGTGTCTAATTAATATTAGTGGCATTTTCCTGATTACATTTGAGGTTAAGCACTCTTTTCCTTGACACTTTTTTACTTGACACTTCTGAACTGAAGTTTCCTGTGGGATGTGTGTGTGCATGCATGCGGGTGTGTGTGTTTGTGTGCGTGTGCATATTTGTGTGATTCGTGCTTCTTAGGTCACTATTCTGATTCTAGCTCCAAAACACTAGTAATTTAAGTTTTGATTCCTAATTTACGAAGGCCGAACTCATAATATGGGAGTTCTGGGGCACCTGGTGCCTCAGTCGTTAAGTGTCTGCCTTCAGCTCAGGTCATGATGCCAGGGTCCTAGGATCAAGCCCCGCATCAGGCTTCCTGCTCTGCGGGAAGCCTGCTTCTCTCCTCTCCCACTCCCCCTGCTTGTGTTCCCTCTCTCGCTGTGTCTTTCTCTGTCAAATAAATAAAATCTTAAAAAAAAATATGGGAGTTCCTACAAGATTTTCTAGAAAGGTCAAACAAATGACAGTGAACAGTAATAAATATAGATAGATCTACTCTACATTTTATTACTAGTTTTCTAAGGTGTGTATGTGTGTATTTATAAATGTATTTGATGTTTTTCAACTTCTTTTTCGTCCCCTATTAAGATGATGGTGTGATTTTTCTCCTTTAATCTATTAATGCTGCTGATTACCTTAATAGGTTTCTCTAATGTTAGGTCTTCTTTTATATTCCTTGGAAAAAATCAGACTTGATAATGATCTTTAAATACATGTATTGGTTTATTTAACTATTATTTTATTCATGATTCTTTGGATCTGTATTCATAGGCGTTCCCAATATAAACCACTATTCATGACCTCAACTACTAGTGCTCTGGTTTAGGCCACCATTGCCTCTAGCATATCCAACTGTAAAAAGCTCCTAACTGATTTCCCTGTCTCTACTCTTGTCACCCTGTAATCTATTCTCTACAAGATGGTAGTGATTATAACACACACACACACACACACACACACACACACACAATAGTTTAATGGAACCTCATGTACAAATCACCCAGTTCAAAAATTAACATTTTTTTGGCCAATATTATTTAATCTATATTCTTACTCCTATCCCCAATTCTCCCCATTTTGTCTCCTTTTCTTTATTAAACGTATCAGAAGTTTTCTATATTGTTAGTGTTGTCAAAGAAACCTGTTTTGGGTTTTGTTCATCATATGTATTTATTTTTTGCTTTCTTTCTCACCAATTTTTGCATTTGTTTGGATCATTTTTTTCTTTCATCCCTCCTTCTCTCTCCCTCCCATACATCCATACTTACCTCCTTCCCTCTCTCCCTCCCATCTATCCATACTTACTTCCTTTTTTATTAGACGCTCATAAGATCCTTCACCTGGCCCAGGTGAAGGAGCACACAGTGAGTGAGGGGACTAACACACACACTGTGAGCAGTGGCAGGGGTGTGGAGGCAGCAGGGTGGCTCCAGGATGCCCATGGATGGTTGGGGGTGAAAGGAGAGTGGAAAACAGAAGCAGAGACCAGAGATGCTCCTGCTCTACCCCTGCCTTCCCCACAAGCATCAATTATCTTTTTCTTTACTTGACTTGGGTTACTGTGTGGTCTTTCTGATCTCTTGAGATAAATTACTTTAAGCTTTTACTTTTTTTTAAGATTTTATTTCTTTATTTGACAGAGAGAGAGAGAGAGAGAGAGAGAGAGAGAGAGATCACGAGTAGGCAGTAAGCTTTTACTTTTTAAGGCTAACTTTAATGTTTCTTTATAGCTATCAATTTCCTTCCAAGTAACACTTGAGTGTACCACTACCAGATTTCATATTCTATTAGCACTTTCATTGTTATTCAGTCCTAATATCCATTATGGTTTTTCTTTTCTTCTTGAAATTTTTATAGTGGGGTTTTTAATTTTACATGTAAAAATTTGTTATAAATTTCTAATTTAATGCCTCATGTTGAAAAAGATGGTTTAAAGGGTATGAAATATTTCTGTGTCTTGAGCTTTGTTTTATGACTTAGCACATGATCACTTATTTTTTTAAGAAAAATGTGTTTTACTGAGTGTTAGGTGGATAAGTCTCTCTCTATATATATATACAGATATATATGTATCTACCTATATATAGATCTATCTCTTTTATGGGTTGTTCACTTATTTTAATCAAGCAAATTGTTTCTCTGATTATTCTTTCATTTATTGAGAATCAATGGGTTTGTTAATTCTCCTTGTAATTCAAATTTGTCTTATGTATTTTGAGTCCATGTTATCTCATACATAAAAATTTCAAGTTGTTATTTTTCCATTGAATATACTTTATTTTTAATGTAATATTTTATCCCAAAGAAAAATGTTTGTCTTACAGTCCACTCTGTCTGTACTTTATACTTTTACCACATTATTTTGATAATATTTGCCCATATGTATGTTTCTATTGCTTTACTTTTAACCTGTGTTTTTATGTTTCTTTAGGTGTGACTCTTATATATACATAGCATGTAGCTATACTGTTTATCTTTAGAATATATTGTTTGTTTCTACTATATCATGTGTTCTTTTTCCCATGTTTTTCCATGCTTTTTCTTGTCTTCTATAGATTGAAGCATATTCTATATTTCCAACTATTTTTCTCTACTGTTTTATAAGTGTTATATTTTATGTCTAGTACATTTTTAGTGGTTACTTTAAACATTAACATACACACTTTACCTAAAGTTTAATATCTCCACTCTCTCCCAAGTAATACAACAATGCATTAACCAACATATCCCTACTCCCTCCTTCCATTAGGTTTACTCTAGTTTTTTATTCCACCTAGTTTTATAGTCATTATTATTTGTAGAGAGCCATTATTAGTTTAGTTTAACCATATGTTTGTTAATAGTTGTGCTCACTATTCCTTATTCCATCTTCCTGCTGTTTTAATTTTCAACTACATAAAGAACTTATTTTAATAGTTCTTTTAATGAGGATTTACTCAATCATTTCTTCATCAAAATATTTACATTTTATATTTTCTGAAGCTCTTTGGTGGAGGGGCACAAGATGGTGGAGTAGGATGACCCTAAGCTTGCCCCTTCCCATGTTTACAACTAGATAACACATCTAAGTCAATAAACAAGAGAGTGTTCCAAAGACTGGCAGAACAAACTTCACAACTAAATGTAGAGAAGAAATGCATCGGAGAGGTTAGGAAGGGCAGAACCAGCAGAAGGGATGGAACTGTGGTCATGGAGAGGAGACAGCACAAGGGAGCCCACACAGAGAAAATGAATCCCTGTAACATCTGGTCTTGAAAACTAGAGGGGCTGAATTCAGCTTGTATAAGTGGCAGGACTTGGAGCCTGGAGTTTTAAAAGTCAACTGACTCAGCACTGGGTAAGCTGGGAGAATAACTGATAGCCAGGTCCCTGTCCTTAAAGAGACAACAGACTGAGAAAAAGCAACATAGAAGTGACAGCTTGCATAACTGGAAGAAGATCTTTTTATACTATTGTGAAGTGTATTGGGTGACCTCTTGGGAACAAAAGAGCTATGGTGCCATTTTCTTTCCCTACCCCCCAGATAAACTCAGAGCCACCTATGAGAGGTGGTACTACATAGACACTTGCTACCTAAACTGTTAGCAGTATGTTCCACCAATGAGTTTTCCTAAGGACTGGTCCACTCCAAGCCTGGTGGACTCTTCCCTGGACTTAATATAAATATTATTAGCATTGCACATGCCCCACCCTGGTTTTGCCTCCCTGTGCTGTACTTGTGTGGCCACCATGCTTAGGGATCCTGCCTACGACTATTGGCTCAGTGCAAATTTTGTTAATGTCATGTGTTTGCCTTGACCAGCAGCTATGTGCACAGATACTTTGTACCCCTGACTACCTCTATTGCTATGCACCACACCCCTGGCTCTCGCTGTGTTTTGAGGAAACAGCTAGGACTAGAAGCTCAGTGCAAATTTTTCTAATACCAGCACTCCACCCCGAACCCTCCTATGGTCTATGCTCTCTTTCAGAGCTAGTCTGTCTGGGTCTCATACCACAGAGTGCAAGCACAACCCACAACAGGCAGAAAGTCAGTGAAGAAGTCTGGACTGAAAAGGAAATCTACACAGACACAATAGCAGGATGCAAGCAACATGCATAGGAGGCTTCCCTGAAGTGCCAAGTTCTGATGAACAGGGGACAGCACCCTGCAGGGCACTACAGAAACTCTTCTTCATAAAGTCACTACTTTCAAGAGCAAAGGATATAGCTGACTTTCCTAACACAGAGAAAGAGACAGAGAGGTAGACAAAATGAAGAGATTGAGGAATTTGTTCCAAATGAAAGAAAACAAGAAAATCACAACAGGATATCTAAGTGAAAATGAAATAAGTAATATGCTTGATAGAGAATTTAAAGCTGTGATCATAAAGATATTCACTGGACTTGAGAAAAGAATAGGGGACATCAGTGAGACCCTTAACAAAGAGATAAAAAATAACAGAGATGAAGGATCCTATAAATGCAATTAAAAATACAATAGATGGAACACAGGGTAGGCTACAGGAAGCAGAGGATCATATCGGTGACCTGGAGGATAGAACAATGGAAAGTAATCAAGCTGAACAGATGAGAGACACATACCATAATGAGAATAGATTTAGGGAACTCAGAGACTCCATCAACCATAATCACATTCATATTATAGGGATCCCAGAAGAATAAGAGAAAGGGGAACAGAAAATGTATTTGAAGAAATAATAACTGAAAAGTTCCTGAATCTGGAGAGGGTAGCAGATGTCCAGTTCAGGAGACACAGTGATCCCCAAACAAATTCAACCTGAGGATGTCCACACAAAGACACATAGTAATAAAATGGCCAAAAAAAATACAGAAAGAATTTTAAAGGTTACAAGAGAAAAGAAGACAGTTATATACAGAGGAAACTCAATAAGGAAATCAGCTGATTTTTTTGCAGAAACTTTGCAGGCTAGAAGTGAGTGCCATGATATACTCAAATTCCAGAAAGGGAAAAATCTGCAGCCAAGAATACTCTATCCAGCAAAGCTATCATTCAGAATAGAAGAGATAAAGAGTTTCTCAGACAAAAAAAACTAAAGGAGCTCATGACAACTAAGCCACACCTACAAGAAATACTAAAGGGGACTTTTTAAAAAAGATTTAATTTATTTATTTGACAGAGAGAGAGAGAGATCACAACTAGGCAGAGAGGCAGGCAGAGAGAGAGGAGGAAGCGGGCTCCCTGCTGAGCAGAGAGCCTGATGTGGGGCTAGATCCCAGGACCCTGAGATCATGACCTGAGCCAAAGGCAGAGGCTTTAACCCACTGAGCCACCAGGCACCCCCTAAAGGGGACTTTTTGACAGGAAAAGAAAAACCATAAATAGGAGTAAGAAAAGTAGGAAACACAAAAGCAGTGAAAATAAATATATCTGTAAAACTCAGTCAAGAGACTCTTGACACACTTACATCAATAGACAGATCATCTAAACAGAAAATCAACAAGGAAAGAGTGGCTTTGAATGACACACCGGACGAGAGGGATTTAACAGATATATTCTATCCTAAAACAGCAGAATACATATTCTTTTCAAGTGCATGAAGAACATTCTTCAGAATAGATCATATAGAGGCTCCTGGGTGGCTCAGTGGGTTAAAGCCTCTGCCTTCCGCTCGGGTCATGATCTCAGGGTCCTGGGATCAAGCCCCGTGTTAGGCTCCCTGCTCAGTGGGGAGCCTGCTTCCTCCTCTCTCTCTCTCTGCCTCCCCGCCTACTTGTGATCTTTCTCTCTGTGTCAAGTAAATAAAATCTTTAAAAAATAGATCACATATTAGGCCATAAATTAAGTCAAAACAATTTAAAAAAGATCAAAGTAATACCATGCATGTTTTCTGACAATAAATCTATGAAACTGGAAATCAACCACAAGAAAAAATCTGGAAAAAAGCATAAATTCATGGAGGCTAAATAACAAGCTACTAAACCATGAATAGGCCAAACAAGAAATCAAAGATGAAATTTAAAAGTACTTGGAAACAAATGAAAATGAAAACACAATGGTCCAAAATATTTGAGATACAGCAAAAACAGTCCTAAGAAGGAAGGTGATGGAAATACAAGCCTACCTCAAGAAGCAAGAAATATCTCAAATAAACAACCTAACATTACACCCAAAGGAGCTAGGTAAAGAACAACAAACCAAACCAAATACCAGCAGATGGAATGAAATAAAAAAGTATTAGAGCAGATATAAATGATATAGAAATCAGTAAAGGAATTGAACAGATGAGTGAAACCAGGAACTTGTTCTTTGAAAAAATCAATAAGATTGATAAACCTCTAGCCAGATTCATCAAAGAAAGAGAGAGAGAAGAACTCAAAATTAGAAATGTAGGAAGAGAAATAATCAACACCCCAGAAATACAAACAATTGTCAAACAAAAGTCCAGGACTAGATGGCTTCACAGGGGAATTCTACTAAACATTTAAATAAGAGTTAATACATATTCTTTTCAAACACTTCCAAAGAATAGAATGAAAGCTTCCAAATTCATTCTGTGAAGCTAGTATCACCCTGATACCAAAGCCAGGTAGACAGACACCACAAATGAAGAGAACTACAGGCCAATAGCTCTCATGAACATGGATGCAAAATTCCTAAATAAAATGTTAGCAACCAGATTCCAACAACATATTTTAAAAATCATTCATCACAATCAAGTGGGATTTATTCCCAGCATGCACAGTCATTCACTATTCACAAATCAATTAATGTGATACATCACATCAATAAAAGAAAGGATAAAACCTCATGATAATTTCAACAGATGTAGAAAAAACATTTCACAAGGTACAACATTCAGGATAAAAACCTTCAACAAAGTAGATTTGGAGGGAACATACCTCAGCATAATAAAAGCCCCATATGAAAACCCACAGCCAACATCACCCTCAATGGGAAAATACTGAGAGCATTTCCCCTAAGGTCAGCAATAAGATAAGGATGTTCACTTTCACCACTTTTATTCAACATAGTACCGGGAATCCTAGCCATGAAAGTTAGACAGCCATGAAAGTTAGACAACAAAAAGAAATGGGGCGCCTGAGTGGCTCAGTGGGTTAAAGCCTCTGCCTTCAGCTCAGCTCAGGTCATGATCTCAGGGTCCTGGGATCGCAGCCCGCATCAGGCTCCCTGCTGAGCCTGCTTCCTCCTCTCTCTCTGCCTGCCTCTTTCCCTACTTGTGATCGCTCTCTCTCTCTCTGTCAAATACATAAATAAATCTTAAAAAAAAGAAATAAAAGGCATCCAAATCAGTAAGAAAGAAGTAAAACTTTCAGTGTTTGTGGATGACATGATATTATATGTAGAAAACCCTAAAGATTCCACCAAAAACCTACTAGAACTGATTAATGATTTCAGGAAAGCCACAGGATATAAAATCAATGTACAGAAATCTCTTACATTTCTATACATTAACAATGAAACAGCAGAAAGCAACATTTAAAAAATCCCATTTGCAACTACACCAAAAATAATAAGATACCTAGGAATAAACCTGAACAAAGGGTGAAAGGCATATACACTGAAAACTATAAAACATTGATGCAAGGAATTGAAGACAACACAAAGAAATGGAAAGACATTCTATGCTCATAGATTGGAAGAACAAATATTTTTAAAATATCTATATGACCCAAAACAAACTACACATTTAATGAAACCCCTATCAAACTACCAACATCATTTTTCACAGAACTAGAACAAACAGTCCTAACACTTATATGGAACCACAAAGACACCAATTTCCAAAGCAATTTTGAAAAAGAGAAGCAAAATTTGAGGTACCACAATTAAAGATTTCAAGTTACATTACAAAGCTGTAGTAATCAAAATAGTATGGTAATGGCACATAAATAGACACATAGATCAATAGAACAGAGTAGAAAACCTATAAATAAACCCACAATTATATGATCAACTATTCAACAAAGGAGGCAAGAATATGTAATGGGAAAAGACAGTCTCTTCAACAAATGGTGTTGAGAAAACTCGACAGCAACATCCAAGAGAATGAAACTGGAACACTTTCTTATACTACACACAAAAATAAATTCAAAACAGATTAAAAACCTGAGTATGAGGCATGAAACCATAAAAATCCTAGAAGGTAATTCAGGCAGTAATGTTTCTGATATCAGCCATAACAACATTTTTCAAGACATGTCTCCTGAGACAAGGGAAACAAAAGCAAAAATAAGCTATTAGGACTGCATCAAAATACAAAGTTTCTGCACAGCAAAGGAAACAACAAACAAAACTAAAAGGCAATCTACTGAATGGGAGAAGATAGTCACAAATGAGATATCCAATAAAGGGTTAGTATTCAAAATATATAAAGAACTGATACAACAGGGTGATGGGTATTAAGGAGGGCACATGTTGTGATGAGCACTGGGTGTTATATGCAACTAATGAATCTGAGAACACTACATCAAAAACTAATGAGGTACTATATATGCTTGGCTAACTGAACATAGTAAAAATTAAAAATAAATGAATAAAAAGCAAATAAAAAGGGGGCACAAAAAAAAACTGATATAATTCAACACCCCCCAAAAAAAACAATCCAGTTAACACATGGGCCAAAGACACGAACAGATATTTCTCCAAAGAAGCCATCCAGATGGCCAACAGACACATGAAAAGATGTTCATTACCACTCAACATCAGGGAAATGCAAATCAAAACTACAATGAGATATCACTTCACACCTCCCAGTATGGCTATAATTAAAAATATAAGAAACAACAAGTGTTGGCGGAGATGTAGAGAAAAAGGAACCCTCTTGCACTGTTGGTCAGAATGGAAATTGGTGAAACCACTATGGAAAACAGTATGGAAGTTCCTCAAAAAGTTAAAAATAGAACCATGCTACAATCCAGTAATCACACTACTATGTTTTTACCCCCCCATGCAAAGATATTAATTCAAAGTGATACATGCATCCTTATGTGTATGGCAGCATTATTTACAGTAGCCAAATTATGGAAGAAGCTTAAGTATCCATTGACAGATGAATGAATAAGGAAGATGTGTTATACATATACAGTGGAAGGTTATTCACCCATACAAAAGAACGAGCTCTTGTCTTTTGCAAAGACATGGATGGAGCTAGAGAGTATACTGATAAACCAAATAAGTCAGTCAGCGAAAGACAAATAGCACACGATCTCACTCATATGTGGAATCTAAGAAACAAAACAAAGGAGCAAAGGGGAAAAAAGAGAGAGAGACAAACCAAGAAACAGGTTCTTAACTATGGAGCAGAAACTGACAATTACCTGAGGGGAAGTAGGTGGGGAATAGGTGAAATAGGTGATGGGAGTTGAGTGCACTTCTCATGATAAGCACTAGGTGATATGTGGAATTGTTGAATCACTATATTGTATACCTGAAACTAATATAATACAGTATGTTAACTGTAGTGGCATTAAAATAAAATTAAAAAAATATTTATGGAGCAGCTACTGTATACCAGGTGCTAGAGATATAGCAGCAAATAAAACAAAGTCTCTGCTCTCAGGAAGCCTCCAGGTTTGTGGAATGAAAGAAAGAGTAATCAAATAACAATACATTTTGTCAGTGCTATCTGACAAAATAATACATGAAGAAAAATAAAACAAGGGAAAGGGGAATTATTGTTTATGATAAATGTTCAAGGAATGTTTCTTTGATATGAATACTTCTGAATAAGACCTGAATGCTGTGATTGACACAGCCATGAAACTATCTTATTTTGTTAATCTAAAATTATCTATATTTGACCTTGCTCTTTTTTTTTTTTTATTCATTTGACACACACAGAGAGAGATTACAAGTAGGCAGAGAGGCAGGCAGAGAGACAGGCAGAGAGAGGAGAGAGGAGGAAGCAGGCTCCCTGCTGAGCAGAGAGCCCGATGCGGGCCTCGATCCCAGGACCCTGGGATCATGACCTGAGCCGAAGGCAGCGGCTTTAACCCACTGAGCCACCCAGGCGCCCTGACCTTGCTCTTAAATGATAATCTAGTTGGCTATAGAATTCTTTTGGCTTCTGTTATTGTTTTCACAAAGTCTTTTATCAGTGAAATTATTATTTCCTTGTAGGTAATGTGCCTTTTCTATTTTGCCATTTTTAAGATATCCTCTTTGGTATTCTTCAAATCCATTATGTGTTGGCTTGGGTCTATTTTATTATATTGAGATTGCAACTCATTATTGTTCTCAAAGCTAGGGATGCATATATTTCATCAATTGTAAGAAACTATCATCTATTTGTTCTTTAAATAGTTTCTCCCCCATTTACAATCTATTCTCTAACTGTAGAATTTTATTAGATTATGCTGAACATTTTCCTTTTATCCTCCTGGTACTATACCTCTTTTTCATGTGTGTTCTTTTCATCATTTATCTGTCTGAAATGTGCACTGAACAGTTTTCTTCATATGAATTTCCAGTTTGCTAATCTCTCTTCATCGATGTATAATCTTATATGTAATATATCCAGAGTTGTTATTTTCAATGTTCTTAATACCTCCTTTGATATCTTTGTCATTTTAATTACAGTTCCTTTACAGTATATATTTGATTATTCTGTCATGTGAAGTTCTTGGAGAGGTCTAATTCAGTTGTATGTTGTATCAGTTGACCCTCACTTATGACCATTTCTTTGGTGTTCTGTTGTAGATTGTGAGCTTATTTTCAGCAAGCAAGGTCATGTCCTTCCAGAGTGTTTTTGCATTTGTTTTTGCAAGTCAATATGGAGGTATCCCCACATTGAGGCAAATGCCTATGTTAATTTCTCAGCTTGTAAACTCAAAAGCAGGAAGATACTATATATTTAGACATCAGTCCTATATAAGATTAGATTTAGGGTTGCTAAGTCTCAGTAGAAATGCTTCCCTTAAACCCCTCTCCATTCAGAATCCATGCTTGGATAGACAAGTTTCCTTTTTGAATTTTCATGTTGAAGGATGGTTTTGTCTAGTTCATTTTATCCAATTTTCCTTTTTGCTGAAGTTGGAGCCATTCAGGGTCTTGGCTTTATGTGGGAGTCTAGTTCCAGCTTTTTATCCATAACAGGCCTGGTTTATACCAATTGTCCTGTTGTAATTTTTGATAAAAACTCTTCTGACTCTCAAATATGTCCCATTTGGGATGATATTTATATAATATTCTAATCCTTAGTCAGAACTTTGCTTGGTATGCTAGAGAAAGAGAAAAGCCAGACTGGCTAATTTGTAGAGGGAAGAGTGTTTGAAGAAGAACTCAGAGAAGAAGATAAGGGTCAATTTATGAAGTGCTTTCTAGGTAAGAGAAGGATATTGAAACTTACATATGTTTAGAAGTCATTAAGGTATTTTAAGCCACAGGGTTTTACGCTGCTTCTTTATTTTACCTGGATACATGAAAGTGTCCCCCATGCCTTCTGTAGTTTAGTGGTCAGAGATTTGGGTAAGATTTGCACTCAGATTTAGGGACTCACCCTCTCAGTTGTTCTCTTGCTTCCAGAGTTTTATCCTGAATTTTCAGCTCTCTGACCAGCCTTGGGCTCTATCCTCTGAGATATTAAGCCAGTGCATTTTCTGATTTGTGCCAGGCTTACAAATATCACTCAGCACAGTTTTGTCATCTGTCATTTAGTGGAAGACTTTCCTCTGGTTTCTGGCTGTATTTTATTTTTAACAGAGTCCTGAAGTCTTGCTCATGTGTGTATACTGTAATGGTCAGCCAAAATTTGGGGCAGACTATATATGCAGATTTGGGGTCCCATCCCTTCTGTGACTGTCTTGCTTCCAGGAGTACCATCCCTAAATTTCCAGATTATTTTCCACCATGATCCAGTAAAGCGGTGGTATCTGCCACGGGAATTCTAAGTTTAGGGGGCACTCATTGCTGTTTCCATCTTTTAAGGGTAAACTTTATTCAAGTTTTTGTGTGCTTACAGTTGTACCCCATCGCTTTCAAATAGGTTCTTCTCCCTTCTTTTCCCCTTCTCTCTATATGCTTTAATTTTATAATTAATAGCTACAAGAAAATATAGCCAAACAGTTTAGTCAGCTGTTACCAAAGCCTGAAACATTTATTGTTATTTTAATTTATATTTAGATTAACAGCAATTTTGAAAAAAATTTGCATGCTTATTAGCATTTTTATTTATTTCATGAATTTTCTGTTATGCTATTTACCATTTTTCTATTTGTTTTTATTTATAGGTAAGAGTTCCTTATTTATCAAAGATAATAAAATATAAACTCATTGGTTGTATTATTTTGTGAGGCTCAAATGAAATGTGTTTTAAAATTTAAGGTTTTGATTTTCTGTTGACTGTTATATTGGCCTTTAATGTTCATATTGGATCATTTAGTAGAGGAGAAAATGTAAGGAGTTTGTTCTTGTTACAGATGCTACTGCATAGAGAATAGAGCTCTTGCCTTTTCATAAGACAGTCTTGTGGTCAGGTTGTATGACATGTAGGGCAGTGTTGGCAGTGACTTTCCTAAACAAAATCTTGTCAGATATGTTATTTTCATACTTATTGATCACCATGTCTTTATTTTTCAATCATAATCATTTTCCATATTTACCAATAAGTACTATTAATATACTGCTGCTTCTGTGCATTGGAGAAAATATTGCTAAGTGATTAATATTTGCTAAGGGCACTATGGGTCCTCATCAGAACTATGTTCATTGTTCTCTCTTTTTTGTCCCTAGGAGTACACCATTGATGTATTTTTTCGACAGACATGGCATGATGAAAGATTGAAATTTGATGGACCCATGAAGATCCTTCCACTGAACAATCTCCTGGCTAGTAAGATCTGGACCCCTGACACTTTCTTTCACAATGGCAAGAAATCAGTAGCCCATAACATGACCACACCTAACAAGCTGCTCAGACTGGTGGACAATGGAACCCTCCTCTACACAATGAGGTCAGTGAGTGGTACCTCCCATCTAAAGTATACTCAGGGTAGGGCTTGAAAACAGCATATTTTAGGCTATCTATTGAAAGTTCTGTTAAGTTTACAGATTAGAAATGGACATATAGGTATATACTTCTTAACATATTTGCAGGTACACACATTCACAGAGATATATATTATAGATATACAAATAAATAAGAGACTTGAACATGTGAACATTCTCAAACACACAGAGATATATGTTCATGATATACAAATGTATGCATACTCAGAGACACATGTAGACTAACACATAAGCATATACATGTTCAAGGGCTCTTAAATTCAAAGACTCACAGCTATATACACAGGAAGAGCACTGTGATAGTCAGAATAAGCTGTTTAACTGAAGCAACAAACTTTCCCTATGATACAGAATTGTGAGAATCAAATGAGATAATGATGGACATTTTCTGAAGCATACAATGTTATATATAATATATACAAAATTATAGGAACACATACTTTATGCCACAATGCCTGGGAATGCTGAGGAATTTGATGTAACCAAGGTTTCTAAATAACCTAAGAATGTTTCTTTTATTTAAAAAAACATTTTTTTAAAGACTTTATTTGAGAGAAAGAGAATGCACAAGCAGGGTGAGGGGCAGAGGGAGAAGGAAAGAGGGAAGCAGATTCCCCACTGAGCAGGGAGCCCAACACAGGCCTCAATCCCAGGACCCTGGGATTATGACCTGAGCCAAAGGTGGCTGCTTAACCTACTGAACCACTGAAGCGCCCCAGAATGTTTCTTTTAAATATCATTTATCCAGGGGCACCTGGATGACTCAGTTGGTTAAGCATCCAGCTTTTGGTTTTGGCTCAGGTCAGGCTCTCAGGGTTGTGAGATCGAACCCTGCATCAGGCTCCACACTCAGGGCAGAGTCTGCTTGAGATTCTGTTCCTCTCCCTCTGCCCCTCCCCCCTCTCCTGTTCTCACTCTAAAATAAATAAGTAAATCTTTAAATAAATAAATATCATTCCTACACACACACACACACACACACACACACACACACACACAGTATAATTTTGCCTTGAAAAAGAATGACAATAAAAACATTTCCAGTTCCATAGTATTCTTTGCCCCAACACTAAAAAAAACTTTCATGGTTTTTGTTTTATGTTTTTGTTAGTTCCTGTGCTGCCAGTTGTCCTGAAGCTCCCTCACACATTAAGGAATATCAATTTTGAGTAACTGAGTTAACATTATTGAATGGAAAAAATGTGATCTTTCAGTGCAGATTCTGTGACTGTTTTAAATTTAAGTTTTTGTTATTTCGTACAATGAAACTGAAATATATGTTGAATACATGAAGTGTCCTTACCCATATCCTAGCCCTTCATTACCTTAAATTTGCTGATGTTTTTCCTGAAAGAGTTTGGTAGATGAGAAGATAGGCAAGGAAGAATGGATAGCAAACGGATATTTAAGAGAAAAGTTGAATTAGAGAGGAGGAGCTGAGAAACTAGAGGAGAAATGAGAATAGAAGAGAGAATGATGGAGAAAAGAAGCAAAGTGGATAGAAGTGAGGAAAAGAAGGTGGAGAGAAGGGATGAATAATCTGGAGAAAAGGTCAATAATGTTAACATATATATTTCATTGATCTTTTCCCAGAACTTATATATTTGCATATGTGTGTGTGTGTAGATATATGTACGTATATGTGTATATATATGTATATGTGTATATATATGTGTATAACTGCATGTGTGTGTAGGAGCACCTGATTATTAGTATTAGCATTCATTTTTGTATTATTCAGTAAGTAGAATGTAGTCAAGATAATTGTAGGTGTTAAGGGGAGGAAAGACAGGAAGGATATTCTAGGCAGAGGAAACCAAGTGAGCAGTTACAGGCAGTGTTCAGGTTTCCTTGAACGGAAGCAAGATAATGAGGTGGCCGTTTTTAATTTCTATATGGCACTCTAGTTATTGTGTAAAGAATGTATTTGAAAGGAACGAAACTGGAATTATGGAAACTGGTTAGCAGGCAGATTAAATAGTCCAGGCAAGGAGTGGTAAAATTCTCATTCAGAGCACTGGATTAAGATGGAGAAGGGGAGAGACACTGAGGAAATAGTAGAAACAGCCAATGTTAGAATTACAGGAAGGACAGGATCAAGGTAATAAGTACCTAAATAACATGGGTGAGTGATGGTGCTACAAACTGGGGCAGATCATATAAAAGTTGGAAGAAGTTTAGATAAGATAAATCTACAAGGCTAATTTTTGGGCAAGATAAGCCTTAAAATATTGTAGATTATCTAGGAATAGGTATGTAATAGTAATTGGATATACAAATCTTAAGATCAGGAGACAGATATAAGCTAGAGATATAAAGATTGGTATTGTTAGTATATTGGGACAACCATGTAAATGTATGTGATCACTTCAGGAAAGTATGCAGAGTGAGAATAAAATAATGCCAAGGATCCAGTCACATAGTGTCATTATCATTAAGGCAGAAGGGGAGAAAGAGGAACCTATCAAGGAGACCAAGAAGAAAAAGTAAGAAATGCGTTGGTAGAACCCCTAATGTGCAGTATCTTGAAAGCTAAGTGTGATAGTCAGTACTTTTACTTTCAGTATTTCTAATTCATGTCCTTCTGGGTACGTGGTTGTATTGTATTTCCATAGAACCTTGAAGTTAGGCATAGATAGGTGACTTTGGCTAACCAAATGTGCCTGGAAATAACATGAATCATTTCTGAGGAGGATAATACATAATTTTCCATGTTCCTCTCCCCTGGCTACAGTGAGTAGCAGTATGCCAGGTGTCCTTGGCTCTATCATTCTGTGTCTCTTATTGAAGATAACATAGAACGTGAGATAGACAAGTAGTGTGAGTGAGGGGTAGAAAAGAGAAGATAGGAGAGAGGAGGATGGGAATGTTAAGATATGAAAAGATGGGAAAAAATGATGAAATAAGATTGAGGAGTACAGAAGATGAAGCAGACCGAAAGATTAGTCACCTGAAAATAAGGTTAGATGATTGCAAAGAAGATGACTATTGAGTCCTTCATTCTAGTCTGAATTGGACAAGAAAGTGGAGTTTGATAAAATAGGAAATGATGTGGAATGCTCTTGTGTTTATTCTGAAGTACAACATAAAGGAGGCACAGAAGTTCAGAAGCATGATAAAGCCATTGGTTCTCTTACATAGTAGATGACTCACTTTGGACCCAGAAGGGTGCGTCTGGAGGGAGACCTGAGTTCAAAACTGAAAATATTAAAGCTTGGCTCTATTTATGACCCCACAATTTATTCATCTAGTGACCTTTTGCAAGACACAAATTATCTACTTTCTCATTCTGATAATAATGTAGCTGCTGGCTGTCTTGCAGACACATGAAAAGTACGAATTAGATACGGTCTAAAAGAACACTTAGAATTTTTCAGGAAGTGTTATTCTACAACATTATTATTTTGACCCTTGGAAATCTTATCTGAGTTCCATGGAAAATTATAGAAGTTCAGCTTCTTAGAAAAATCTGACCAAGGATTGCATAGCTATGTAACTAGAGCAGTTTAGAATGAAACCTCCTCTTGGGACTTCAGGACAACCATAAAAATGGAGGCCAAAGCTCATTACCTGCTGTTTGCTTCAGCACCACACATACTAAAATTAAAACAGTACAGAGAAGATGAACAGACCCCAGATCAAGATGATATATATGTTTAGAAAGTATTTTCCATTTTATCCAGACATGGATATATAGGAAACTTCATTTCTATTAATGGTATTTATTGATGAAGATATGGATAAATATATTCATTGTATTGTTTTTATACCTATTGTGTATAAATATACATAACATATAACGCAGTAAAAGCAAGTTCCACTGATTATTTAAGTAGGAAGGATGAGCTGAGCCACAGAGATAAGACACAGCTCATGCTTTTAGTGACCTTACAGTCTAGAAGTTAAAGCAGACATTGTGCACAGATAGATGCACAATAATATAAAAGCCCTTAAATTGAGGGGGATAAAAAAATTTGATGGAATCACAGGGTAAGGAACATCCAAAATTATGTGGCTGCATCAAGAAAAGTTGTAAAAAGGAGCCAATTAATCCTATATCTTGAATCTTGAAGGAGGTATAGGTAACTATTAAACAGATTAGGGATGAGGTGAGGTATAGGAGGGTATTCCAGGCAGAGGAGATAGCATGTACAAAGCTAGGTATTTGTAAATTGACACCATGAATCAGAAAATTCATGTCTCTTTTTAGAGCTTTCATTGATTTATTCTTCCAAAAATATTTCTAGAGATCTTAATGAGATCCAAACAGTATTCTGGGCACTAGGAATAAAGTGATGAGTAAAAATAAATGTGGCTCTGGCCTTCATATAACTTACATTCTAGTGGGGAAAACAATTAATGATGATAACACAGAATAAGTCCTAAGATCAGGGAAGACAGAGTGCTGTGGAATCCTATAGCAGGGATAATGAAGTGAGTCTGTGGGGGAATATCCACAATGGATTTTAGAGAAAATCACTTTTTTTAGAGAGAGTGTGTGTGAGGTGGGGGGTGGTGCAGAGAGAGAGGGAGAGAATCTTAAGCAAGTTCCACACTCAGCATGGAGCTGGATGTGGGGCTCAATCTCATGACCCTGAGATCATGACCTGGACCAAAATCAAGAGTTGGACACTTAACTGATTGAGTCACCCAAATGCTCCAGAGGAAATCACTTCTATTTTTTTATTATTTTCTTAAGATTTTATTTATTTATTTGACAGAGGGCACAAGTAGACAGAGCGACAGGCAGAGGGAGAGGGAGAAGCAGGCTCTCCACTGAGCAGGGAGCCTGACGTGGGACTCGATCCCAGGACCCTGGGATCATGACCTGAGCCGAAGGCAGAGGCTTAACCAACTGAGCCACCCAGGCGCCCCAGGAAATCACTTTTAAACTGAGACCTGAAAGATGTGTAGAAATAAATTAGACTAAAAGATAGGGAGGAAATGTTCCACAGAGAGAGTGCAGCAGGTATGAAGTCCAGGTTAATGAAGTAAGGGATATAGTAATGATACATTAAAGAAATGAAAGGAAACTCAGTATGACTGGACCATAGAGTAAAGTTCAGAGAAGTGACCTAGGGTGGAGAGGGATTCTTATGAGGTACATTGGCATAAAAATGATAGGGATCCATTAAAGTGTTTATTTCAGGGGAATTGCACAGATTGTATTTTAGACAGATTGCTCTGGTAACAATGTGGAAGGTATATTGGATGAAGGCAAAGATGAAGATGAGCTACATATATGATTTATAATACCCTAACAATAATAACAATTACTTTGTGTTGGACACCTACTATGTGCCAGACACTTTATGTAAAATATCTCTAATCTTTGTAAAAACTATTCAGTATAGGCATTATTATCCCTATTGGACTGATCCAGAAAGTGAAGCTTAAAAATTCAAAATGGGAAGAGTACCTGGGTGGTGCAGTTGGTTAAGCATTCAACTCTTATGATCTCAGAGTGCTGAGATTGAGCCACATGTCAGGTTCTGTGCTCAGTGAGGAGTCCACTTGAAATTGTCTTTCCCTCTCTCTGCCTCTGACACTTGTGCTCTCTTTCTCTCTCTAAAATAAATAAACGAACAAACAAACAAATAAATCTAAAAAAAGTGGGAGAGGAATTAAGGTAGTGGAGGAGTAGGGGGACCCTAAGTTTGTCTCATCCCTCAAATACATCTAAATAGTTATCAAAGTATTCTGAACAGCTGAGAAATCAATTGGTGGTCCGAAAAAAGAAATGCTGCAAGTCTACAATTAGAAAAGTGACCACCTTTTGGAAGTTAGGAGGTATGGAGATTTGAATCAGGTGAAATAGCTGAGTTACTACAGGGGGGAGAGAACCTGCTTAAGAAGGTTATCACAAGTATCATAAGCAGTGAAACACAAAACCAGAATGTTTAGAAGTCTGCTGGAGTGGGGGGGAGGTCCCTGTTTAAAGGTGCTCAGGTGGTGAAGTGGGGCAGAGCCCCAGGTGTGACAGCATGGTCTCAGGATCCCTGGGGTCACAAGAAGAATGGATGGCATCTAAGTGTTATAGAGTTCCCAGGAATAGAAGCATGGAAGCTGGCTGAAAACAATAAGTATAGGTGCTGGCTTTCTGTTCTGTGTTGCCATAAACTGAAATGTTGCACAGTTGTGTGATCTCCTGGACATGTTCCAGCAAAAGTCAGAGGCATGGTAATACCCCCCTCCCTCCGGCTGGAAAGAACTAAGTGGGTCTGTGCCACAAGTCCATAAAATTTGGAGCTTTGAAACTCAGGAATGTGCCTGACACAAAAACACTTAGTCACAGGCCTGATAAACACAGAGTTCTAGTGGAAACTGGGAAGACAAGAGTGATTGATTGCTTCTCTATGAGCGCACCCTGAAGAGTGAAGGACACGAACTTTCAGCTCCAGGTGCTAGAGAGTGGGGCACCACCATATTCATCCCACTCATCAGTGCTGAAAGCCTTCAGAGAGCAAAATGGCATCACATTGAATCTGGAGTCGCTTACACAGAGCCCTGTCCCTGTGTAAGAGAGGCACATTCGCAATAGGGCAAGTAGACTGAGAATCAGTAAAACAGGCCCCTCCCTCAGAAGACCAGGACAAACAACTTGTTGGCACCAAGTTTACTAATCATAGAGGACTGCAAATCTTCAGCTCTTTGGGAAAACAGTACATAGCATTCTTTGCATTTTTATTCCTTAGTCTTTTAGTATTTATGCAGTTATTTTCCTATATTTTCAATTCCTTTTTAATTTTAATTTTTATGTAAATTACAAATATAAAATTTATGTAAAAATTAAAATGTTCACACATGTAAAAATTTTACATATTTAAAAAATTATATATATTTTTTTCTTTCTTTCTTATTTTGGGATCTAGTTTCTTTTAACAAGCAGACCAAAACATACCCAAGATCTAGTTTTTTATTTTGCTTTTTTCTTCATTTTGCTTTTGTTTTTTTCTGTTGTCATTGTTTTTTTTTTTTCCTTTATTCTTTTCTTTTCTGGACAAAATGATGAGATGGAGAAATTCACCACAAAACAAAGAACAGGAGGTAGGACTCATTGCCAGGGATTTAATCATTATGAATATAAGTAAGATGTCTGAGCTAGAATGTAAAACAACAATTATAAAGATACTAGCTGGGCTTGAAAAAAGCATGGAAGACATTAGAGAATCCTTTACTATAGAGATAAAAGAACTAAAATATAGTCAGGCTGAAATTAAAAATGCTATTACCAAGATGCAGTCCAAAATGAGGCCATAAAAATGAGGATGAACAAAGCAGAAGAGCGAATCTAGAAGATAAAATGATGGAAAGTAGGGAAGCTGAAAAGAAGAGGAAAAGAAAACTATTAGATCATGAAGGAAGATAAGAGAACTAAGTTATTCTATAAAGTGAAGTAATATCCGTATTATAGGAGTCCCAGAGGATAAGAAGCAGGAGAAAGGGACTCAATGTTTATTTAAACAAATTATAGCTGAGATCTTCCCTAATCTGGGGAAGGAAACATACATTCAAGTCCAGGAGGCACAGAGAACCCCCAGCAAAGTCAATAAGGTAGGTTAACACCTTGACATACAATACTGAAGCTTGCAAATTTCAAAGATAAAGAGAAAATCCCGAAAGTAGCTTGGAACAAGAGATCCTTAATCTACAAGGGTAGACACATGAGGCTGGCAGCAGACATCTCCATATGGACCTGGCAGGCCAGAAAGGACTAGCATGATATATTCAAAGTGCAAAGTGGGAAAAATATGCAGCCAATAATACTTTATCTAGCAAGGCTATGATTCAGAATTGATAGAGAGAGAAAGAGTTTCCAGGACAAACAAAAATTAAAGGAATTTGTGATTACTAAACAAGACCTGAAAGAAATATTAAATGGGATCCTTTGAGCAGAGAGACCAAAAATAACAAAGACCAGAAAGGAACAGAGACAACCTACAAGAAAAGTGAACTTACAGGTAACACCATGGCACTATGGCACTATAGAACTAGCTCCATACCTTTCAGTAATTACTCTGAAAGCAAGTGAATTAAATTCTCCAAACAAAAGACATAGGGTTTCAGATTGGATTAAAAAACAACAAAAATAACAACAACAGCAAACAAGACTGATCAATATACTGCTACTGAGAGACTCATTTTGACCCAAAGGCACCTCCAGATTGAAACTGAGAGGGTGAAGAACCATTTATCAAGCTAATAGATATCAAAAGACAGCTAGAGGGGTGCCTGTGTAGCTCAGTTGGTTAAATGTCTGCCTTCAGCTCAGGTCATGATATCAGGGTACTGGGACTGAGCTCCACATCAGGCTCCCTGGTCAGTGGGGTATCTGTTTCTCCTCTCCCTGCCCCACCCCAAACTACTTGTTCTCTCTCTCACAAAAAAATAAAATAAAATAATATCTTAAAAAAAAAGAAAGCCAAGGCAGCTATCTTTATATAAGACAAATTAGATTTTAAACCAAAGACTGTAATAAGAGATGAAGAAGGAACCTGTGTCATAATAAAAGGGTCTATCCAATAAGAAGATCTAACAATTGTAAATATTTATGCCCCTAACCTGGGAGCAGCAAAATACATGAATCAATTAATAACAAAATTAAAAAAAAAACTCATTGATAATAATACAATAATAATAGAGGACTTTAACACCACACTCACAGCAATGGATCGATCACCTAAGCAGAAGATTAACAAGGAAACAGGGGCTTTGAATGAGACACTGGACCTGATGGACCGATAAGATATACTCAGAACATTTCATCCTATAGCAGCAGAATACACATTCTTCTTGAGTGCACATGGAATACTTTCCAGAATATTTCACACGCTGAGTCACAAATCAGGTGTGAACTGGCACAAAAAGACTGAATTCATACCATGAATATTTTCAGACCACAATGCTATAAAACTTAAAGTCAACCACAAAAAAAGTAAATAAAACCCCACAAATACATGGAGGTTAAAGAATATCCTACTAAAGAATGAATGGGTCAACCATAAAATTAAGGAAGAATTAAAAACGACATGGAAGCAAATGAAAATGAAAACATGAAAGTTCAAAACCTTTGGGATGCAGCAAAGGCAGTCCTAAGGGGGAAGTATATAATGATACAGGCCTTCCTCAAGAAACAAGAAAAGTGTCAAATACACAACCTAAACTTACACCTAAAGAAGATGGGGGGGAAAACAGCAAATAAAGCTTAAACCCAGCAGAAGAGGAGGAATAAAAAGTCAAATAGAAATCTATGATATAGGGCGCCTGGGTGGCTCAGTGGGTTAAAGCCTCTGCTTTCGGTTCAGGTCATGATCTCAGGGTACTGGGATCAAGGCCTGCATCGGGCTCTCTGCTCAGCAGGGAGCCTGCTTCCCCCTCTCTCTCTGCCTGCCTCTCTGCCTCCTTGTGACCTCTCTCCCTCTGTGAAATAAATAAATAAAATCTTAAAAAAAGAAATCTATGATATAGAAATTAAAAGAAAAAACAAACAGTAGAACAGATCAGCAAAACTAGGAGCTGGTTCTTTGAAAGAATTAATAAGACTGATAAACACCTAACCAGACTATTCAAAAAGAAAAGAAAAAGGACCCAAATTAATAAAGTCATGAATGAAAGAGGAGAGATCACAGCCAACACCAAAGAAATACAAACAATTATAAGAGAATAATGAGGAATTATATGTCAATGAATTAGGCAATCTGGAAGAAATGGATGCATTCCTAGAAATATCTAAACTACCAAAACTGAAATAGGAAGAAAAAGAAAAGCTGAACAGACCCATAACCAGCAAAGAAATTGAATCAGTCATCAAAAATCTCCCAACAAACAAGAGTCTAGGGTTGAATGGCTTCCCAGGGGAATTCTACCAAACATTGAATGAAGAATTAATTCCTATTGTTCTGAAACTGTCCCAGAAAATAGAAATAGAAGGAAAACTTCCAACTCATTCTATGAGGCCAGCATTACCTTGATCCCAAAACCAGACAAAGATCCCACCAGAAAGGAGAATTACAGACCAATATCCCTGATAAACATGGATGCCAAAATTCTCACCAAGATACTAGCTAATAGGATCCAAGAGTACATTAAAAGGATTATTCACCAGAACCAAGTGGGATTTATTCCTGAGCTGCAAGCGTGGTTCCCCATCTGTAAATCAATGTGATACACCGCATTAATTAAAAAAAGTATAAGAATGATATGATTCTCTCAGTAGATGCAGAAAAAGCATTTGACAAAACACAGCATCCCTTCTTAATAAAAACCCTTCACCATATATGGATAGAGGGAACATACTTCAACATCATAAAAGCCATATATGAAAGACCCACAGCAATTACTATCCTCAACAGGGAAAAACTAAGAGCTTTTCTCCTAAGGTTAGGAACATGACAGGGATGTCCAGTCTCACCACTGCTGTTTAACATAGTACTGGAAATCCTGGCCTTAGCAATCAGACCACAAAAGGAAATAAAATGCATCCAAATTCGAAAAGAAGTGAAATTTTCATTCTTTGCAGATGAGAGAATAATTTATGTAGAAACCCAAAGAACTCCACCAAGAAATTCCTAGAACTGATACAGGAAATCAGGAAAGTTCCAGGATATAAAATCAATGCACAGAAGTAACTTGCATTTCTATACACTAAAAACAAAGCAAAAGAAAGAGAAATCAAGGAATAGATCCCATTTACAATTGCACCCAAAACTGCAAGATACCTAAGAATAACCTAACCAAACAGGTTTCTTTACTCTGAAAACTAGAACACTTATGAAAGAAATTGAGGAAGACACAAAGAAATGGAAAAACATTCCAAACTCATTGATTGCAACAACAAATATTGTTAAAATGTCTATGCTACCCAAAGCAATCTACACATTCAAAGCAAACCTTATCAAAAATACCATCAGCATTTTTCACACAGTTGAAATAAATAATCCTAAAATTTGTATGGAACTAGAAAAGACCCTGAATAGCCAAAGGAATGTTGAAAAAGAAAATCAGAGTTGGTGGCATCACAATTCTGGACTTTGAACTGTATTACAAAGATGTAATCATCAAGAAAGTATGGTACTGGCACAAAAACAGACACATTGATCAGTGGAAGAGAATGGAGAACCCAGAAATGGACCCTCAACTCTATGGCCTACTAATCTTCAACAAAGTGACAAAGAGGGCGCCTGGGTGGCTCAGTGGGTTAATGCCTTTGCTTTCGGCTCAGGTCATGATCTCAGGGTCCTGGGATCGAGGCCCGCATCGGGCTCCCTGCTCGGCGGGGAGCCTGCTTCCCCCTCTCTCTCTCTGCCTGCCTCTCTGCCTCCTTGTGATCTTTCTCCCTCTGTGAAATAAATAAATAAAATCTTAAAAAAAAAAAAAAAAACAAAGTGACAAAGAATATCCAATGGAAAAAGACAGTCTGTTCAACAAATGGCATTGGGAAAATTGGATAGCCACATGTCTAAGAATGAAACTGGACCACTTTCTTATACCTGACAAAAAATAAACTCAAAATGGATAAAAAACCTTAATTTGAGACAGGATCCATCGAAATCCTAGAGGAAAAGGGAGGCAGCAACTTCTTTGACCTTGGTCACAGCAACTTCTTGCTATATATACCTCCAAAGGCAAGAGAAACAAAAGCAAAATTGGGACTTCATGAGGATAAAAAGCTTTTGCACATCAAAGGAAACGGTCAACAAAACCAAAAGTCAGGTCAACAAACCTACAGAATGGGAGAAGATATTTGCAAATGTCTTATCAGATAAAGGGCTACAATCCAAAATCTATGAAGAACTTATCAAACTCAACACAACAAATAATCCAGTCAAGAAATGGGCAGAAGAAATGAATAGATATTTTCCAAAGAAAACATAAAAATGCCCAAGAGACACATGAAAAAAAAAACGCTCAGCATCACTTGGCATCAAGGAAATACAAACCAAAACCACAATGAGATATTACCTCACACTGGTATGAATAGCTAAAATGAACAACTCAGAAAACAACAGATGTTGGCAAGGATGCAGAGAAAGAGAAACCCTCTTACACTGTTGGTGGGAATGCAGACTGGTGCATCCATTCTGGAAAACAATATGGAGGTTCCTCAAGAAGTCACAAATAGAGCTATCCTATGATCCAGCAATCGCACTACAGTTATTTTTCCAAAGGATACAAACATAGTGATTTGAAGGGGCACATGCACCCCAATGTTTATAGCAGCAATGTCCACAATAACCAAAATATGGAAAGAGCTCAGATGTCTATCAACAGATGAGCAGATAATGAAAATATGGTATATATATACATATATATAATGAAATATTACTCAGCCATCAAAAAGAATGAAATCTTACATTTGCAATGACATGGATGGACCTAGAGGGTATTATGATAAGTGAAGTAAGTCAGTCAGAGAAAGACAATTATCATATGATCTCACTCATATGTGGAATTTAGGGAACAAAATAGATGAACATAAGGGAAGGGAAGGGAAAATAATATAAGAGGAAAACAGAGAGGGAGGCAAACTATAAGATACTCAACTATAGGAAACCAGCTGAGGGTTGCTGGAGGGGAGGTGACTAGGGGTGGGGTAACTGGGTGATGGGCGTTAAGGAGGGCATTTGATGTTATGAACACTGGGTATTGTATGCCACTGATGAATCACTGAATTCTACCCCTGAAACTATTAATACAGTATGTTAATTAAATTGAATTTAAATAAAAAGTTAAATAAATAAAAATTAAAAATTAGAATGATTTGTCCAATGATGCATTTATTAGGCAAATGCAGGTCTGTCTCAAACTACTGCTTTTTCCACTAAATAAGGTTGAAGAAAGTGGTGTATATACAACATTAGCATTGGTGGTATTTGGTGCCTGATTGGAAGTTGGCGATGACCAGAAAGTTGTTAGTTCTCCCAATAAGCAAAGAATTCCCCTGGAATAATGGAAGTACTAAGGGTCATAAAAATAATAATCCAAGTATTAACATTCCTTTTGAATGTGGAAGAGTAAATAAGCTTTTTGAAAATGGCAGAGATAATGTGAGGTAATGGTAAATATAGACAAATAGCATGCCTATTTGGAAGGGTTTCTGCATAATAGTTGAGGGATAATAATCTGGAAGGGACACAGAATATATTCATTCTGTACTTATTAGGAAGCATTATTGGTTTTTTAAGGGAGTAGCATGCTCAGATCATTTGTGTTACAGTTTGCTAAACCCAGAAATATATAAGTTCAAACTTGATGGAAGTGTATTTTTTTTTCCTTAAATTTTGAAGCAGGTGGCTCATTCCTTAATCGTGTTTCTGGGACCCATGTTCCTTTCATCTGGTGCCTCTGCCATATTCAATACATGGTTTCCAAGGCCACTTTGCTTCTCTGTATCAAGTGAGTAGAAGAGGAAAGAGCATGGAGGATTATATGTGGGAGGTATTTAAAGTCTGGATCTTGCGTGGTGTATTTACTTCTGATATTTCTTTGACTAGAATGAGGTCACATGGAGATGCCTAACCGCAAGGGAGGCTGGGAAAATAAATGGATTTGGTGAGCAGTTGACAGTTCCCTGCCAATTCCATAGTTTTTTTTTTTAATTAAAATATCTGGTTGCACTCTGGAGAATCATTTAGAGGCAGAGATACCAGTTAGTTGACCATTTTGTAGTCCAGAGAAGACTGTTCATGGGTGAAACAAAGGCAGCAAAAAGTAAGAGTGGAGAAGAAAGGAGAGGCTTTCCAAAGAACTTGGTGTCCAACTAGATATGGGTTAATGAGGAAGAGGGCATATTGAGACTGTCCCTTACATATTTTCCCTGGATACTAAGAAGATTGTGGTATTATTATTTTTTAAAAGCAATGTAGAAGCAAAAAATATTTTACAAAGAGGAAAGTGTGTTTAGAGAACTTACAGTTATTTAGGATTCTCTATATACCAGGTGATACGGTAAGTGCTTCACATGTATTTATGTCATTTCTCATGGCAGTGATTGTGCATTACACAATGCATGCAGCATTGTGATTAAGAAGGTAGGTTCTGCAATAAGACTACTGCTGGTCCTTCATCTGTAAACTGTGGTGAATCATAACAATGCCTGTCCCATAAGGCTGTTGTGGGGAGTAAATGTGATAAGCCTCATGAATTGATTGATACATATCTTGGCACATGTCCACTTTGGATTTTTTTGTGTTAATAACCCCCTTTTTATATTCAGTAAACTGAAGTTACAGTAAAGCCAAAGTCACACCACTAATAAGTGGCAGAGATGGTAGAGAAGCTGAAGTCACTCTTAGGTTAAAGCAAGCAGTTTTTCCTCTCCTCAATCCCACCATTTTCTCTAAGAAAGAAACGTAAGGGATATAGAGTTTAAGCATAATGACTCTGAGGTGGACATGACAAGCTGCAATTGGAAATTCAGGTCTGGAACTCAAAACTTTGACACAATGGGATTTTATAAAATTGAATACATTGTACAAAGTGTCTTTTTGTCTTAAGCTACATGGTAATAGTGTCCTACATTTAGCTGAAAATTAAATAAAATAACTCATTTCTCATGTTGCATCATTAAGAAAGTGACATTTTTCGGGGGGCGCCTGGGTGGCTCAGTGGGTTAAAGCCTCTGCCTTCAGCTCAGGTCGTGATCTCAGGGTCCTGGGATCGAGGCCCACATCGGGCTCTCTGCTTGGCGGGGACCCTGCTTCCCCCCGCCCTCTCTCTCTGCCTGCCTCTGCCTACTTGTGATCTCTCTCTCTCTCTCTCTCTCTCTCTCTCTCTCTCTCTGTCAAATAAATAAATAAAATATTTTAAAAAAAGAAAGTGACATTTTTTAAGCAATTAAAAGAAGCTTCTTCCTATCATATTCAGACCTTCATGCCTTCCTTTATTCTTTGATTATATGAATAGGTCAGTTTTGCTTATGTACTGGGATTTCCAAAGACAAATTATTTCAAAGACAAATTGTGAAAATGTTAACAGTAAAGCTAGTCTCTTCCTACTTTAGATGCAAATATCTTGCACATGAATCTTTATAATAGAGATTGCTTCTGAAATGGCTAGGAACCAGGGAAGGCATGTAGGTTACATTGTTAGGTTAGCTTTATAGGATTTAACGTAATTGAATCAACCAAGCACTGATAGCTTTGTTTGTTTCACACAGTCCTCTTTTGCAGTAGTTTTGCTCTAGGGGATTCCATCTGTAGTTCCTCTTTCTTTAAGCTAGAAACTGACTCTGACTCACAGAACCATACTTAGTGAGGTCACTCTAATAGACAGAGGTAAGGACATAGAAGATGTGGAGTGGCTCATTTTGGGCTCTGAGAAAGCTTACAGTGAGGTGAGAAGCAAGTAATAGTACAAGCCCTCAGTCCATCACAAATTATGCTGTGTACTCCTTGTGGTGATATCAATTCCTACCTTCCATGAGCTCATATCCTGGCAGGAAAGATAGGATACATCATTTACTGTACTATGAGACATAATGGAATTTTCCCAAGAAGCCAACAATGAAGTACTGTAAACTAAAGAGTACAGGTTTCATTAGGACTTGGAAGCATGGATCCAGATATGGGAGGGCTTTACTGAGTTGGAAGGAGGAAAGGAAGAATGTATTCACAAGTGATTAGCTGCAAGAGGAAATTAGGGCCTTGTAAAACCAAGAATTGCTTTTATTGTTTTAAAGGAAAGAAGCTGATCTCCAGACAGATTGAGTCTATTTAAAAAGGTCATTCTAACACAAAGGGTGAGGGGATTTACAGATCACCAGAAGAGTCCCTCTAATTCCAAAGAATGAAGCTATTTTAGATGCTACTCCTAGACAGAGTTGAAGACTGTATTTTGTAGTGAAATGAACTTTAGAGTAGGAATTAGGAGCTCTGGGAAAGAGTCCCAATTCTGGCCCTTATGAGCTTATAACCATCCACAAGACATTTTCCCCTTTCTGGGCCCCAGTTTCTTCTGAGAAACAGGACTGAAAATAACTTCTCTATGTTGCAGAAATATTTTTTAAGTCAAGAAGCATTTATTGCCTATCTCGTATAGACCAACCACCATAGTAGAGATAGGATTACAGAGATAGAGACCCTTCTCTGAAGTTACAGTCCTGTTCAGAAGACAGACACATAAACAAATATTGATAATCTTATGTGCTGTTAAAAATGATTAAAGAAAACAATTTAGTTAATACTAACAAACTTTATTTCACTTCATGAAGTGGACAGTCTCCTTTTGCAAAACTGAAAAATGGTGCAGAAGACAGAAAGCTTTCATAGGATAAAGAATAAAGAACTAGGAAGAGAAAATTAGAAAATATCTGATTGGCCAGGACCACATAGTCAACCTTGTTTGGGATGAAAAGGCCCAGAGTTGGCTTGGCATTTGGGGATTGGCTGACTGGATATACTGTGTTTCTGGTCAAGTAGAATATTTACAGGAACACAGAAGTTATCTAAGTTTAGGTTTGTTGACATGGCACCCCAAGCAGGAGCAACTCCATGTTGGACCTAGAAAGTTATTTCAAGAGTGCTAAGAGCTGAAATATTTGTCCAAAGTGCTCTGGGATTTCTGTGAGCTGGAGAACTTACTGTGCCCACAGCACACATACAAAGCATCATGGAAGAGGTAATACTTGAGCAAGAACTTGAAAGAAATTTGTCACACATATCAAGGAAAATGACATTTCAGGCAGGAAAAAAAAGCTATGTGCAATGACAGAAACATGAGAGCTTTGTGTCATGAAATCAAACATATCTGCAGATGACTGGAGAGTGGGGAAATGTGTGAATGTCAGAAAATGAGGCTGGAGCTACATGTCTGAGGTAATTGTTAAAACTTATGTGCTCCCTAAAAGGCTAAATGCAGTGGTAAACTGATGATCTTCCAATTAGGAAACCCAAGGGCCTTTCAGTGTACTAAAGTCTTTTGCCTGTAGCTTGAGGATTTAATGGTAAGCCTGCAGATAACTGGGATTCTTACAACTAATGTGCTGCTTGGTTTGGGTGTTTGGTGGTTGTATATTTGAAATGGCTCATCCTCTACTGATAATGGCTGGAATGATTTACTCTCTTTTCTTTTTCATTATAAAGCTCACACCCTGCCCTTTACTCTATGGTCATAGAAAAAGCCTGCCTAGCACCTCAACCATTTCCGAAGTAGTGTTTTCTACCTTTTGGTTTTTAGAAAGAATATTTCTCAGAATTCAGAGCAGATTGTTCCATTTCTAAAATGCCAAGGTGACATATTGCCTACAGTGAGGCTCATACTGAACTCCAGAGACCCTGTTCTCTACTAAATTTTTGCTTCTCCTTCCTTTATTACTCCATGTATTGACTATCTCACTGAAAAATTAGTACATATAATCAATAAAATTTCAATCTTTAACCTTTAGAACTTCAGTAAGTTCAGAAACGTCTTTTCTCTAGAATTTTTTCCTGTTATGCCTCTACTGTAAAAAAATTGGTATTCTATATGCAAAACTCTAGAAACAGTGTGATATTTTTCTGTGGAGCAATTAAGAACTAGGTGATTCATTTTTTTTTCCCAGAGCGATGAACTTAAGTGATTCATTTTGATTCATAATCACTTTATAGTTCTTAAAACTCTTTGAGGTATGACATACATATTTTGAGCTGTACAAATGTTATGTGTATAGCTCCACGTTGTTCTAGGTAAGGAATGTGTTCTAGATACTGCAGTAGTAGAAGGATAAAGAAATGGGGAAGTGGCTTAGTAAAATGAGAGGTATTATCAAGATATGAGGACCAAAGACTTTTTCTAGGAGAATCGCTTTCTCAGGCCAAAGGCAAATGGGCACTGAGAACTTGGATGCAATAGCATCTGAGATGGAAATTTTTTCTTGTTGGATTAGTGCATTGGGTTCATTCCCACCTAAAAGCAAGTGACTTACATGTGATATTCAGTCCAGTTCAGGAGACAAATAGGTACTGAAATAATCCTAAAAATGCAAAGCACTATATAACAAATATAAAATAAATACTGGCTTCTTTGTCAATGATATAATAGAAAAATAATCAGCAAATAGTAAAATAAGAATAGTCTCTAATATGTGTGTTCATTTTGGATAAGTACTTAGATATTTCCAGTGGGAATGAGAAAAGGCACCAAATAACCAAGTCACAAATTTGTCTCAATAGAAAAAAATAGAAAATAGATATCCTAAGATACCTAGGAATAAACCTAACCAAAGAGGCAAGTATTCTGTACTCATAAACCTGTAAAGTACTCATGAAAGAAATTGAGGAAGACACAAAGAAATGGAAATACATTCCATGCTCATGGATTGGAAGAACACATATTGCGAAAATGTCTATGCTACCTAGAGCAATCTACACATTTAATGNTGTTCTACCT
>LNAC01001034.1:0-32840 GCA_002007465.1 Ailurus styani | reverse complement strand
GAATAAACCTAACCAAAGAGGCAAGTATTCTGTACTCATAAACCTGTAAAGTACTCATGAAAGAAATTGAGGAAGACACAAAGAAATGGAAATACATTCCATGCTCATGGATTGGAAGAACACATATTGCGAAAATGTCTATGCTACCTAGAGCAATCTACACATTTAATGCATTCCCCATCAAAATACCAGAAATCTATTTCAAAGAAATGGAACAAATAATCCTAAAATTTATATGGAACAAGAACAGATCCCANCAGAGGAATGTTAAAAAAGAAAACCAAAGTTGGTGGCATCAAAATTCCAGACTTCAAGCTCTATTACAAAGCTGTAATCATCAAGACAGTGTGGTACTGGCACAAAAACAGACACAAAGATCAGTGGAACAGAATATCCCAGAAATGGACCCTCAACTCTATAGTCAACTAATCTTCGACAAAGCAGGAAAGAATGTCCAATGGAAAAACAGACAGTCTCTTCAACAAATGGTGTTGCGCATGCAGAAAAATGAAACTGGATCATTTCCTTACACCACACTANATATGTTAATGTTTGTATGTATTTAGTTTGTTCATGTAAAGAAAATAGGCAAGAAGGGTCACATGGAGGCATAGATCACAGACTCCTACTCAAACTGCAATTTCATCAAATAATTACCAAAAGCAACTTATTTTTGAAAGTGTGCTACTATGAGCAACTTCTTCCTAGGAACATCACCAAAGGCAAGGGAAGCAAGGGCAAAAATGAACTATTGGGACTTCATCAAGATCAAGAGCTTTTGCAAAGCAAAGGAAACAGTCAACAAAACCAAAAAGCAAAATGGGAGAAGATATTTGCAAATGACATATCAGATAAAGGGCTTGTATCCAAAATCTACAATGAACTCCTTAAACTCAACACCCACAAAACAAATAACCCCATCAAGAAAGGGGCAGAAGATATGAACAGACATTTCTCCAAAGAAGACATCCAAATGGCCAACAGACGCATGAGAAAGTGCCCAACATCACTTGGCATCAGGGAAATACAAATCAAAACCACAGTGAGATGGTCAAAACCACCACCTCACACCAGTCAGAATGGCTAAAATTAACAAGTCAGGAAACAGACAGATGTTGGTGAGGATGCGGAGAAAGGGGAACCCTCCTTCACTGTTGGTGGGAATGCAAGCTGGTGCAGCCACTCTGGAAAACAGTATGGAGGTTTCTCAAAAAGTTGAAAATAGAGCTACCCTGCGACACAGAATCACATGTGTGATTCTGATGCACCCAAATGTTTAAACCAGCAATGTCCACAGTAGCCAAACTGGAAAGAACCTAGATGTCCATCAACAGATGAATGGATAAAGAAGAAGTGGTGTATATATATACAATGGAATACTACGCAGCCATCAAAAGCAATGGAATCTTGCCACTTGCAACGATGTGGATATAATTAGAGGGTATTATGCTAAGCGAAAGAAGTCAATGTGAGAAAGACAATTATCATATGATCTGTCTGATATGAGGAACTTGAGGGGCAATGCGGGCAGGTGTGGGGGATAGGGAGGGAAAAATAATGAAAGAAGATGGGATTGGGAGGGAGAGAAACCATAAGAGACTCTTAATCTCACGAAACAAACTGAGGGTTACTGGGGGTTGGGAGGGTAGGGATAAGGTGGAATGGTTATGGACACTGGGGAGGTTATGTGCTATGGTGAGTGCTGTGAAAGTTGAAAGCCTGATGACTCACAGACCTGTACCCCTGGGACAAATAATAAATAAATAAATAAATAACAAAAAACAAAAACCACAATGAGATACCACCTTACACCAGTCAGAAGTGCAAAAATTAAAAATGTAATAAACAACAAATATTGGAAAGAATGTGGAGTTGTAAAAATTTTTATATGTTAATATAGATTCTTTATCAACATATGACTCAAATATATTTACCCACTCTATGGGTGTCTTTTTATTTTCTAATGGTGTTTTTTGAAGAAGAAAATATTTACATTTTGGTGAGGTCCATTTTATTATACTTTATTTTTTTTATAACTCATACTTTTGTTGGTTTAAGAAATCTTTGGCTGACTCTAGGTTACAAAGATTTTCTCCTATAATTTTTTAGAACTTAAGCTCTTACATTTTGACCTATGTTCCACTGGAGTTGATTTTTGTTTATGATATGAGGTAAGAGTCTATATTCGTTTTTGTTTTTTTTTTTTTTTGCATATAGATATTCTCCCAGCACCATTTGTTGAAAATGTTATTTTTTCTGCATTGAATAGCCTTAAACCTTGGTCAGAGTCAATTGACTATATATGTGGAAGTTATCTCTGGTCTTTCTATTCTTTTCCTTTGACATATATTGCCTATTTTGAGACCAAACCCATGCCATATTGATTGCTGTAGCTTATTGGTATGTTTTGAAATTGGGAAGTGAAAGTACTCACAGTTTTTTTTTCTTTTTTAATATGTATTGCCTGTTGTAGATCCTTTGTATTCCTTTATAACTTAGGATCAGCTTGCTATTTTTATAAGAGAAAAGCTTCTGAGATTTTGATAAGAAACTGTTGAATGTATTGATCAATTTGGAGAGAATCTTAATGATGTTAGGACTTCTATAAACATGGAATATCTAAAACCTGTTATTTGGAATTAAAGTTTTGATTTTTACTTTCCATTTTTTATGTCTTTAACTTGTTTAGTTTGCCTAAATTTTTAAAAGATTTTATTTATTTGAGAGAGAGAGAACATGTGAGCAGCACGGAGGAGCAGACTCAGAGCTCCATGTGGGGCTCGGTATGGGACTCAATCCCAAAACCCTGAGATCACCACCTGAGCCAAAGGCAGATGTGTGACCAATTGAGCCACCAAGGCACCCCATTGCTTGCCTAAATTTTTAAGCAGCTTTGCTGAAATATGATCTACATGTCCTATAATTCACCCTTTTTAAGCGTGAAAGTAAATGTTTTCTGGTATATTTACAGGGTTGTGTAGCCATCACCAATATATAATTTCAGAATACTTTAGTTGCTCTAAAAATGAAACTGCTTACACATTAGCAGTCACTTCCATTACTTTCCTTCTTAGACTGATTAAAATCTCCAGGAAAATGCTTAATAAGAGAGAGTGGGCATCCTTATTTTGTTCATGATCTTAGGAGGAAATTGTCTTTTATCATAAAGTATGGTTCTAGATGTAGATTTTTCATAAATGTTCTTTATCAGTTGAGAAGGTTCCCTTCTATTTCTAGTTTTTTGAGAGTTTTTGGATCATGAATTGGTGCTGAATTTCATCTTGCTGCTGTTGCCCTTCAAGTTATTCTTCACACAGCTGCCAGAATAATCCTAAAATGTTAGATCAAATCACCATTATACTCAAAATTATGCAATACCTCCACATTTCACTTAAGGTCAAAACCAAAATATCCTAGGAGGACCTTGTACTATCTACTCAATTCACCATAGTTTCCTCTTTAAATTCATCTTCTATTTATCCTTTCTCTTCATCTCTCCACTAAAGCCACAGTGACCTTGTTGCTCTTCCTTGAATACACTGGACTAACTTCTACTTCAAGGTCTTTGCATTTGTTACTCCCTCTACTTTGAATGTTCTTCTTCCAAGTGTCTACAATGCTCACTCTCATTTCCTTCAGATTACTGCTTAAATGTCACCTACTCAGTGAGGTATTCCCTGACCACCCTACTAAAAATTGCAATTCCTCCCCAATACATGGTCCCAGGGTCCTGGGATTGAGCCCCGCGTCGGGCTCTCTGCTCAGTGGAGAGCCTGCTTCTCCTCCTTTTGCCTGCTGCTCCACCTGCTTGTGCGCTCTCTCTCTCTCTCTGTCAAATAAATACAATCTTTTTTAAAAAAAGATGAGGAAGCATTAGAATATTATTGTGTAGAGAATGTACTGTAAGGGGAAAGGGTGATAGCAGAGACCAGTTAGCGCGTCATAGTAATAATAAAACTAACTTTTTACTGTGGTGAAATAGAAACGAGCTTTTGAGCAGCAAATGGTAAGGTGACAAGGGAGCCAGGATGCTGCAAAGCACACAGTGAAATGAGAGCAGTAATGGAGGGGAGTCTCTGTGTGCATGTGCACACATGTATCCATATGTGCAAGGCTAAAAAAGTTTCCTTTCTATCTGTATCTTTTACCCCCAAAGAAAGGAATTTCCTGGATTGCCTCTTACTTCCTGTCTCATTTTTGCTAAAGACAATTTGCTGTACAATAGATCTCTAGGACTTATTCATCTTGCAAAGCTGAAACTTATCACCCTTTCACTAATATCTTCCAATTCCCTCCCCACCAGCCCCTGGTAACCACCATTCTACTCTCTTCTTCTATGAGTTTGACTATTTTAGATCCCACATATAAGGGATATCATATAATATTTGTCTTTCTCTGTCTGTTTTATTTCACTTAGCACAATGTCCTCTAGGTTCATCAATGTAGCTTAAAATGGCAGGATTTCTTTCTTTTGTTAAGGCTAAATAATATTCCATTGTATGTACATATATTTTCTTATCTACCTATTGATGGATGCTTAGATTGCCTCCATGTCTTGGCTATTGTGGATAATGTTACAATAATTATGGGAGTGAAGATATCTCTTTTAAATCCTGATTTCAGTAACTTTGATCATATATTCCCAAAAGTAGGATTGCTGGATCCTATGGTAATTCTATTTTTAATTTTTTGAAGAACCTCCATAGTGTTTTCCAGAGTTATTGCACCAATTTACATTCCTACCAACAGTGCACAGGGTTGCCTTTTCTCCAAATCATCATCAACACTTGTTATCTCTTGTCTTTTTTATAATAGCCTATCTAAGAGGTATGAGGTAATAACTCATTGTGGTTTTCATTTCCTGAATGAAATGTCTACACAGCATTTTCCTGATGATTAGTGATGTTGAGCACCTTTTCATGTACCGGTGTCCATTTGTATGTCTTCTTTGGAGTAATGTCTACTCAGGTCCTTTTCTCAGTTAACAATATTCTATGCTATACTTAAAATTTTGCTAAATGGGCAGATCTTATGTTAAGTGTTCTTGTCACACAAAACAATAACCACAACAATAATAATAAGACGGTGGAAGGAAAGCTTTGGAGGGGACAGATATGTTTATGGCACAGATTGTAGTGATAAGGATATTAGCCTGAGTATAGTCAGGCTGCTTTCTGCTGTAGAAAAACTTTAAGGGGTCTCGAAAGTTGTAGCAAGGTAAAGAGAAGGAAAAAAGGAAGAAGGGAAAACAGTATGACATGTGACATCAGAGAGCATTAGGATGTGTTTAAGAACCAATGAAAAGAGCACAGCATAATCTGACTTGTGAAGTACCCTGCCCTCATCAACATCTGCCTTCTCCTCTCTGTGCCTAGGGAGGATGGGAAAGAAGTATATGTGAATGGAGACAGAAATGTTATATAAATCAGTTCTGCTCTTAATCAGAAATCAGTGCCCTTTGCATCCTGCTTTGATAATCTATTTGTTGTGGTCTTATTTGCCATGTCCCCAGGATTGCTGTGTAGACATAAAGTAATTTCCCCTTGGCATTACTCATAAAAGGCGGTGTCTTGGAAATACTAATATAAGTGGAAAGAAAGAACACAATTTTCTTTATTAAACTCTCATGGAATCTTTTAACTATCCAACACAAGGAACAGATTTCTCAGTGAAATACATTTTTTGTGTGTCAAATTCTTTGAATTATGAAATCCCCTCTATACCTTAAGAATAAAAGTGGATTGTTGGGATTTTGCAGGCTGGCTTGAGAATTAAGCTTTTGTCCCAGACACATGGAAAATTTTATAAATATTGAAGGGATTAATTAGATCTGCAAGGATACTTGCTGTCTAGTTCCTTTTACTGTTTATATGGGAGAACTAAAAATAAGAGATGAGTAAGTATTTGTTGAAGAGCATACACTTGGTTTCTGCCATTTAGTCTAGACCTTTTTGCTAATAATGCACACTTGAGCATGTTTATTTTAATCAACATGCTTTACATAATATCTAGTATTGCTCCTCTGATCATTTGTTAAGTGTTACACATTTGTCAGGTTTAAGAATTAACTAGGGATTGGAGATGCTGGCCAGTTAGCCCCCTAGAACTCCAAGAGGATAGCATAGATTGAATCTAGTCTAACCAAGAGATATACTGATTAGCTAGAAATAACTCTTCAGAGCTAGACTCCAAAGAACTGAATTTTTGTTGTGTAGGTCCCATTTCTACATAGAGGCTACTATCTAGGCCAAGGAAAGTTGAGGCTCAAAATTCTTTAAAGAAATCAGAGGGAAAATCTTAGAATAGATTATTTAAGCAGACTAATACAGGAAAATGAATACGTAGGCATGGTAAATAATACACCATCCAGATTTTCATTGAGGAATCCATGCAGTCTCTCCTACATGTTGATCCTATAAAGAAATCATGAGCTCTTTAGACTTAACCTCTGAGGTTTTGTTTTGTTTTTAAGATTTTATTTATTTATTTATTTGACAGAGAGAGAGATTACAAGTAGGCAGAGAGGCAGGCAGAAGGAGAGAGAGGAGGAAGCAGGCTTCCAGCCGAGCAGGGAGCCCGATGCGGGCCTCAATCCCAGGACCCTGAGATCATGACCTGAGCCGAAGGCAGAGGCTTTAACCCACTGAGCCACTCAGGGGCCCAACCTCTGAGGTTTTTGATGTCCTCCATTACTTTTGTATTTTTTTCCCCTGGCCATTTGTGTGTGTGTGTGTGTGTGCGCGCGCGCGCGCGCGCACAGTTGCTGCTGTGAGCAGCAGAGCCATCGTTTGTACCGGTTCATTATCAAGGTAAAGATATTCATCTCTCCTTTCCAGTGCAGTCTTTATTTTTATTTATTTATTTTTAAAGATTTTATTTATTTATTTGACAGAGAGAGAGAGATCACAAGTAGGCAGAGAGGCAGGCAGAGAGAGAGGAGGAAGCAGGCTCCCTGCCAAGCAGAGAGCCCGATGCGGGCCTCGATCCCAGGACCCTGAGATCATGACCTGAGCCGAAGGCAGAGGCTTTAAACCGCTGAGCCACCCAGGCGCCCTCCAGTGCAGTCTTTAAATTGGTTAACTCACTTGATAGCCTCCTGAGAGTTATTTAATAAATAAACTGCTATCAGGAGTAAATGAGTCAGGACCTGGTGTTTTTAGGTTTCTTTGAGGAGGAGGGCTGGGTGAGGGAGCTCAGCTAAGGCAGATAATTGTATTTGTTTTTCTAAAGGTGGTAAGGTGGAATTCAAATCTGATCTAAAAACCTGAATGCTGCTTTGAGAGGCTCTCTAGTTCATTTAATTCATCCCATGTGTTCATAAAGACTTCAATCTCAATATAAACAAAATCCCATTATTCTTAGGGGCACCCCATTGCTGGTGAATGGACATTCAGCTGTGTTTTTACCACCATTAATTTTAGCTTAATCTCATTTTCTGTTCTCCTTTCTTTTAGGTTAACAATTCATGCTGAGTGCCCCATGCACTTAGAAGATTTTCCTATGGATGTGCATGCCTGCCCACTGAAGTTTGGAAGCTGTATGTATTTTCTCACTTTCTATTTACCTGATCTTCTTCTGAAAGAAACAGTATTTCCTGTTCTGCCTCCTAGTAGTTTCTAAAGCTGAAGCCTTGAATTCATGGTGGTATACTTTTCTTTCTAGAAAGCAAACATTATCTCACCATTTCAGACTCATTTCTGTTATTAGATTGAAACAATAACTTCTGTTTCCTAAATTTTCCTGAAGATATAGTAAGACAAAGCTAATACACTGTGATGAACACTGGGTGTTGTATGTAAGTGATGAATCACTGTATTGTAACACCTAAAACTAATGTTACAGTGTATGTTAACTAATTGGAATTTAAATAAAAACTTGAGAATGGATGAATGAATAAAAAGACAGAGCAAATATAGACTACAGTAACAGTTTCCTAAGGACAAGATCCAAAAAGAGAATGTGTTTTTATTTTTGAAATGCTTATTCTATTTGCATCTCATATCATTCTATCTAATTCTCTACAGTAAATGGTAGATATAAAGAGACTCTGGAGATTTTCTCATTTTTACAGAGTATTGCCTTTACCAGTAACTATAAATCTCAAAGAGAAATGAGTAGATACATAGCCCATTTTCAAATAAATTAGAAAAATCAAAACAATGGAATTTGAGTGAGTTTCTAACTCTAAGAATTTTAGAGTAAGTTTCATATAGGGAGTTATCTGAACAGTATATCAAAGTCTGTGTTGATTGTGTCTAAATTAAATTTATCTCTATATTTTGAAGTAGAAAGTGCATTTGAAAAGAACCAAATAATTACATGTGACATATTTTTTCAACCATTGTCAAATACTTACAAATTTTCTTTTATGTGCCAGGCTCTATTGTAGGAGTTTGGGATACATCCATGAACAAAACAAAGACCCTATCTTTGTAGAGCTTATATTATAGAGGAGAGAGTGATGGTGGAAGGTAAAATAAACAACAGATTAAAAAGTAAAGTCTAAAGTATGTTGTAAAGTGAAAATCACCGTGAGAAAACACAAAAGTACTACACAATAAGGGGAACCAGTCTTGTCTAGGTGGAAGATAGGTGTTGCCATTGAAATTTAAAAATTGGGTAATCACCATAGGTCTCTTTGAAAAAGTGACAATTGAGCAGAAATTTTAAGGAGGTAAAAGCATTAACAATGCAGATATTAGAGGAAACTGTGTTCCAGTTAGAGGGAACATCCAGGGATAAGAAGCTAAGTCAGAAAAGTGTCTGGCTTCTCCAGGGAGCATCAAAGTACCCAGTATGGCTGGATACAGTAAAGGGGAAAGCACTAGGAAAGGATGAGATTAAAGAAGAGGCCAGGTCATCTAGAGTCTTGTAGGACATTAAAGGGCTTTGAATTTTACTGAGGAAAAAATGAGGAGTGTTTGAAAATTTGGCACAAATTGATTACATTATCTGACTTATGTTCTAATAGAATCATTATGGATACTCTGTTAAAAATATAAATGTGGGAAGAACAGAAGAAGGAAGTCCAGTTAAAATGGTATTGCAGTAGTTCAGATGAGAAATGATAATGGCTCAAATTACAGTGATAGTGGCAAAAATAGTGAGAAAGACTGTGGGTGAACACGGCTCCCCTCATGAACAATTAGAAAACCTAGGACTGTAGAAGCAATGAGGATTGAAAGGCAAAACTTCTGAAGAAAGGGTAGGACTTCTCATAGATGAATTTGTGAACTGTGTCTTCTATATTTTTTGTGGTATTTGACAATTCGGACCATGAATTGCAGCTTAGAATTCAAGTTTGGCCCTAAATATAGGGCTGCTGCTAGATGATAGGAAAAAAAAAAGCAACAGCTTTCATAGTCACAGAGAGATAAAGTGATAAAAGTAGAGATCTAGAAGGTCTCAAAGTCTTGGCTAATAACCCTCTCAATACAATTGCTAAATTTTGAATATGCAGAAATCATAGGGCTAAAAAATAATATGAAAATCTCTGAAAAATAAAGCTGGCTTTCCTTCAGTCTCCCAATGTTATAAAAAAGAAGGCTTGCCAAGCTCTCAGTTTAAATCCCTAGAGAAACTATGTCCTAGTTACAGGGGAGCAGCAGAGACATAGCAAGTTAACCAAAACTAGAATTCGGCTCAGTCCCTTAAGAGCATTAAGGTAATAATTCGCCTACACTCTCTGTGTAGCAAATGAAAGAATGAGGCTTTTATGGTGGAAATCAACATCATCTGAAAAGTTCTACGGTTTATTATACAATGTCTGCAATTCAATAAAAAAATCACTAAGCATACCAATACACAGGACCATCTGATCTAAAACCAAGATTTTAAAACAAAAAGAAATAGAATACAGAAATAGATCAACGGGTGACCCAGATATCAGAGTTTGTAGACAAAGGCTTTTAAAAACTGTGGTTAATATGTTCAAGAAGAAAGAAAAGAGATGAATAAAATAGATAAAAGAGATAAAAAAAAGAATTTCAACAGAAAATCAGAATCTATAAAGAAGAACAAATTAGAAATTATTTATGGAAAAATACATATCCAAAATTCAGGATTCAATGGATAGATTTATTTTTTTCCATTTTTTAATTCAAATTCAATTAATTAACATATAATGTATTGTTGGTTTCACAGGTAGAGGTCAGTGATTCATCAGTATTATAAAATACCTAGTGCTCATTACATCACATGCCCTCCTTAATATCTATCACCCAGTTACCCCATCTCCCTACCTTCCTCTCCTCCAGCAACCCTGTTTGTTTCCTATAATTAAGAGTCTCTTATGGTTTGTCTCCCTCTCTGGTTTCATCTTGTCTTATTTTTTCCTCTCTTCCCCTATGATCCTGTTTTGTTTCTTAAATTCCACATATTAGTGTGATCATATGATAATTTTCTTTCTCTGATTGACTTATTTTGCTTAGCATAATAGTTCCATCTGTGTCATTGCAGATGGCAAGATTTCATTCTTCTTATGGCTAATATTCCATTGTGTATATGTATATATACCACTTCTTCTTTATCCATTTATATGTTGACAGACATCTGAGCTCTTTCCATATTTTGGCCATTGTGGACATTGCTGCTTTAAACATTGGGGTGCATGTGCCCCTTCAAATCATCGTGTTTGTGTCTTTTGGATAAATGCCTAGTAGTGCAATTGCTAGGTCATAGGATATGACCTAAATAGACCTAGCTCTATTTTTAACTTCTTGAGGAACCTTCATACTGTTTTCCAGAGTGGCTTCACCATTTGCATTTGCATTCCCACCAACAGTGTAAGAGGGTTCCCCTTTCTCCACATCCTCGCCAACATCTCTTGTTTCCTGAGTTGTTAATTTTAGCTATTCTGACTGGTGTAAGGTGGTATCTCATTGTGGTTTTGATTTGTATTTCTCTGGTGTCAAGTGATGTAGAACATTTTTTCATATGTCTGTTAGCCTTTTGTATTTCTTCTTTGGAGAAATATCTGTTTGTGTCTTCTGCCCATTTCTTTTTTTTTAAAGATTTTATTTATTTATTTGACAGAGAGAGAGATCACAAGTAGGCAGAGAGGCAGGCAGAGGGAGAGGGGGAAGCAGGCTCCCTGCTGAGCAGAGAGCCTGATGTCGGGCTCGATTCCAGGACCCTGAGATCATGACCTGAGCTGAAGGCAGAGGCTTAACCCATTGAGCCACCCAGGTGCCCCTCTTCTGCCTATTTCTTAGTTGGATTATTTGTTCTTTGGGTGCTGAGTTTGATAAATTCTTAATAGATTTTGGATTGTAGCCCTTTATCTAATAAGACATTTGCAAATATATCCTCCCATTCTGTCAGTTGTCTTTTGTTTTTGTTGACTATTTCCTTTGCTATGCAATAGCTTTTTATCTTCATGAAGTCCCAGTAGTTCACTTTTGCCTTTGTTTCCCTTGTCTTTGGGGATGTGTCTAATAGGAAGTTGCAGTGGCCAAGGTCATAGAGGTTGCTGCCTGTGTTCTCTAGGATTTAAGTGGATTCCTGCCTCATATTTAGGTCTTTCATCCATTTTGAGTCTATTTTTGTATATGGTGTAAGGATATGGTCCAGTTTCCTTCTTCTGCATGTGGCAGTAGAATTTTCCCAGCACTATTTGTTGAAGAGACTATCATTTTTCCATTGGATATTCTTCCCTGCTTTGATGAAGATTAGTTGACCATTGAGTTGAGGGTCCATTTCTGGGTTCTCTATTCTGTTCCATTGATCTGTTTGTCTGTTTTTATGCCAGTAACATACTGTCTTGATGATTATAGCTTTGTAATAGAGCGTCAGGTCTGGAATTGTGATGCAACCAGCTTTGGTGTTCTTTTTCAACATGCCTTTGACTATTGAAGGTCTTTTCTGGTTCCATACAAATTTTAGGATTACTTGTTCTAGTTCTGTGAAAAGTGATGATGGTATTTTGATAGAGATTGCTTTGAATGCATAGATCGTTCTAGGTAGCATAGAAATTTTAAGAATATTTGTTCTTCCAACCCATGAGCATGGAACATTTTTCCATCTCTTTGTGTCTTCCTCAATTTTTTTTCATAAGTTTTCTATAGTTTTCCGAGTACAGGTCATTTACTTCTTTTGTTAGGGTTATTCTTAGGTTTCTTATGGGTTTTGGTGCAATTGTAAATGGGATCAATTCCTTAATTTCTCTTTCTTCAGTCACATTGTTACTGTATAGAAATGCAATTGATTTCTGTGCATTGATTTTGTATCCTGCCATGTTGTTTAATTGCTGTATGAGTTCTAGCAATATTGGGGTGGTCTTTTGAGTGTTCCACATAAAGTATCATTTCCTCTGTGAAGAGTGAGAGTTTGACTTCTTCTTTGCCAATTTGAATGCATTTTATTTATTTTTGTTGTCTGATTGCTGAGGCTAGGACTTCTAGTATTATGTTGAATAGCAGTGGTAATAGTGGACATCCCTGTTGTGTACCTGGTCTTAGGGGAAAGCTCTCAGTTTTTCCCCATTGAGAAATATATTCATTTTATGCTTTTCCTATATGGATTTTATAATACAGAGGTATATTCCCACTATACCTTCACTGTAAAGAGTTTTAATCAAAAAAGAATGCTCTACTTTGTCAAATGCTTTTTCTCCATCTACTGAGAGGATTATATGATCCTTGTCCTTTATCTTATTTATGTGGTGTATCACATTCATTTGTGGACTTTGGACCACGTTTGCAGCCCAGGAATAAATCCCACTTGGTCATGGTGAATAATCCTTTTAATGTATCTTTGGATCCTATTGGCTAGTCTTTTGGTAAGAATTTTGGTATCCACGTTCATCAGGGATATTGGTCTGTAATTCCCCTCTGTGGTGAGGTCTTTGCCTGGTTTTGGTATCAAGGTAATGCTGGCCTCAAAGAGTTTGGTGTTTTCCTTCCATTTCATTTTTTATCTTTTTTTTTATTTGCCCCAGGGGTACACGTCTGTGAATCATCAGGCTCACACCTTTCACAGTACTTACCACAGCACAAACCATCCCCAATGTCCATATACCATCTACCCTATTCCTACCCTCCCAGCCCCCAATAACCCTCAGTTTGTTTCGTGAGATTAAAAGTCTCTGATGGTATGTCTCCTTCCCAATCCCATCTTGTTTCATGATTTTTCCCACCCTACCCCCCACAATCCCCTGCCCTGCCCTCAAATTCCTCATATCAGAGAGATTATGTGATAATTGTCTTTCTCTGATTGACTTATTTTGCTTAGCATAATACCCTCTAGTTCCATCCATGTCATTGCAAACGGGAAGATTCTGTTTCTTTTGATGACTGCATAGTATTCCATTGTGTGTGTGTGTGTGTGTGTGTATATATATATACCACATCTTCTTTATCCATTCATCTGTTGATGGACATCTAGGTTCTTTCCATAGTTTGACTATCGTGAACATTGCTGGTATAAACATTCGGGTGCATCTGCCCCTTAGGATCCCTGCCTTTGTATCTTTAGGGTAAATTCCCAGTAGTGCGATTGCTGCATTGCAGGGTAGCTCTATTTTCAACATTTTGAGGAACCTCCATACTGTTTTCCAGAGTAGCTGCACCAGCTTGCATTCCCACCAACAGTGTAGGAGGGTTCCCCTTTCTCCGCAACCTCGCCAACATCTGTCGTTTCCTGACTTGTTGATTTTAGCCATTCTGACTGGTGTGAGGTGGTATCTCACTGTGGTTTTGATTTGTATTTCCCTGATGCCAAGTGATGTTGGGCACTTTCGCATGTGTTNTTCTCATGTGTCTGTTGGCCATTTGGATGTCTTCTTTGGAGAAATGTCTGTTCATGTCTTCTGCCCATTTCTTGACTGGGTTATTTGTTCTATGGGTGTTGAGTTTGAGAAGTTCTTTGTAGATTTTGGAAACAAGCCCTTTATCTGATATGTCATTTGCAGATATCTTCTCCCATTTTGTCAGTTGTCTTTTGGTTTTGTTGACTGTTTCCTTTGCTGTGCAAAAGCTTTTAATCTTGATGAAGTCCCAATAGTTCATTTTTGCCCTTGCTTCCCTTGCCTTTGGTGATGTTCCTAGGAAGAAGTTCCTATGGCTGAGTTCAAAGAGGTTGTTGCCTGTGTTTATCTCAAGGACTTTGATGGATTCCTGTCTCACATTGAGGTCTTTCATCTATTTTGAGTCTATTTTTGAGTGTGGTGTAAGGAAATGATCCAGTTTCATTTTTCTGTATGTGGCTGTCCAGTTTTCCCAACACTATTTGTTGAAGAGACTGTCTTTTTTCCATTGAATGTTCTTTCCCGCTTTGTCGAAGATTTGTTANGTTCTCTATTCTGTTCCACTGGTCTATGTGTCTGTTTTTGTGCCAGTACCATACTGTCTTGATGATTACAGCTTTGTAATAGAGCTTGAAGTCTGGAATTGTGATGCCACCAACTTTGGTTTTCTTTTTCAACATTACTTTAGCNTTCAACATTCCTTTGGCTATTCGGGGTCTTTTCTGGTTCCATATAAATTTTAGGATTATTTGTTCCATTTCTTTGAAATAAATTGCTGGTATTTTGATGGGGATTTCATTATATGTGAAGATTGCTCTAGGTAGCATAAACATTTTTACAATATTTGTTCTTCCAATCCATGAGCATGGAATGTTTTCCCCTTCTTTGTGTCTTCCTCGGTTTCTTTCATGAGTACGTTATATTTTCCTGAGTACAGAATATTTGCCTTTTTGGTTAGGTTTATTCCTAGGTATCTTATGGTTTCGGGTGCAATTGTAAATGGGATTGGCTCCTTAATTTCTCTTTTTTTTCTGTTTTANTTTCTTCTGTTTTGTTGTTGGTATATAGAAATGCAACTGATTTCTGTGCATTGATTTTATATCCTGACACTTTACTGAATTCCTGTATGAGTACTAGCAGTTTTGGAGTGGAGTCCTTTGGATATTCCACATAAAGTATCATATCATCTGGAAAGAGTGAGAGTTTATGCCGACTTGTATGCCTTTTATTTCCNTGCAAAGAGTGAGAGTTTGACCTCTTCCTTGCCGATTTGGATGCCTTTTATTTCTTTTTGTTGTCTGATTGCTGAGGCTAGGACTTCTAGTACTATGTTGAATAGCAGTGGTGATAGTGGACAGCCCTGCCATGTTCCTGAACTTAGGGGAAAGCTCTCAGTTTTTCTCCATTGAGAATGATATTCGTTATGGGTTTTTCATAGGCGGCTTTGATGATATTGAGGTATGTACCCTCTATGCCTACACTATGAAGAGTTTTGATTAAGAAAGGGTGCTGTACTTTGTCAAATGCTTTTTCAGCATCTATTGAGAGGATCATATGGTTCTTGTTCTTTCTTTTATTAATGTCTTGTATCACATTGATTGATTTGCGAATGTTGAACCAACCTTGCAGCCTGGGAATAAATCCCACTTGGTCGTGGTGAATAATCCTTTTAATATGCTGTTGGATCCTATTGGCTAGTATTTTCTTGAAGATTTTTGCATCCGTGTTCATCAAGGATATTGGTTTGTAATTGTCCTTTTTGATGGGGTCCTTGCCTGGTTTGGGGATCAAGGTAGTGCTGGCCTCATAAAATGCGTTTGGAAGTTTTCCTCCCATTTCTATTTTTTTGGAATAGTTTCAGGAGAATAGGTATCAATTCTTTAAATGTTTGGTAGAATTCCCCCTGGGAAGCCATCTGGCCANTGGGTCTATTCAGGTCTTCAGTTTCTTCCTGGTTCAGTTTTGGTAGTTTGTATGTCTCTAGGAATGCATCCATTTCTTCCAGATTGTCAAATTTGCTGGTGCAGACTTTCTCATAATATGTTCTTATAATTGTTTGTATTTGTTTGGTGTTGGTTGTGATCTCTCCTCTTTTATTCATGATTTTATTAATTTGAGTCCTTTCTCTTTACTTTTGGAGAAGTCTGGCCAGTGGTTTATCAATCTTATTAATTCTTNTTTTGGTTTCTATTTCATTGATTTCTGCTCTGATCTTTATTATTTCTCTTCTCCTGCTGGGTTTAGGCTTTTTTTGCTCTTTTTTCTCCAGCTCCTTTAAGTGTGTACTTGAGACCTTTCTTGTTTCTTGAGAAAGGCTTCTATTGATATATACTTTCCTCTCAGGACTGCTTTTGCTGTATCCCAAAGATTTTGAACAGTTGTGTTTTCATTTTCATTCGTTTCCATGAATTTTTTAAAAATTCTTCTTTAATTTCCTGGTTGACCCATTCATTCTTTAGTAGGATGTCCTTAGCCTCCATGTATTTGAGTTCTTTCCCACTTTCCTCTTGTGATTGAGTTTTACTTTCATAGCATTATGGTCTGAAAATATGAAGGGAATGATCCCAATCTTTTGGTACAANCTGATTTGTGACCCAGAATGTGATCTATTCTGGAGAATGTTCCATGTGCACTAGAGAAGAATGTGTATTCTGTTGTTTGGTGATGGAATGTTCTGAATATATCTGCGATATCCAACTGGTCCAGTTAAAGCATTTATTTTCTTGTTGATCTTTTGCTTAGATCATCTGTCCATTTCAGTAAGGGGGGTGTTAAAGTCCCCTACTACTTGTATTATTGTTGATGTGTTTCTTTGATTTTATTATTAAATGGTTTATATAATTTGTTGCTCCCATGTTAGGGGCATAGATATTTAAAATTGTTAGATCTTGTTGGACAGATCCTTTAAGTATGGTATAGTGTCCTTCCTCATCTCTTATACTCTTTGGCTTAAAATCTAATTTATCTAATATAAGGAGTGCCACCCCTGCTTTCTTTTGATGTCCATTAGAATGGTAAATTATTTTCCACTCCCTCACTTTAAATCTGGAGATGTCTTTGAGTCTAAAATGAATTTCTTATAGGCAGCATATTGATGGGTCTTGTTTTTTTTCCCCCATTCAGATACACTGTGTCTTTTAATTGGAGCATTTAGCCCATTTACATTCAGGGTAACTATTGAAAGATATGAATTTAGTGCTATTGTATTGCCTGTAGTGTGCCTGTTACTGTATATTGTGTCTCTTCCTTTCTGGTCTATGTTTCTTTAAGCTCTCTCTGCTTAGAGGACCCCTTTCAATATTTCCTGTAGGGCTGGCTTGGTGTTTGCAAATTCCTTGAGTTTTTGTTTGTCCTGGAAGATTTTTATCTCTCCTTCTATTTTCAATGACAGACTAGCTGGATATAGTATTCTTGGCTGCATATTTTTCTCGTTTAGTGCTCTGAATATATCATGCCAACTCTTTCTGGCCTGCCAGGTGTCTGTGGATAGGTCTGCTGTCAGTCTAATATTTCTACCATTGTGTGTTATAGACCTGTTTTCCTGAGCTGCTTTCAGGATTTTCTCTTTGTCACTAAGACTTGTAAGTTTTACTATTAGATGACGGGGTGTGGACCTATTTTTATTGATTTTGAGGGAGGTTCTCTGTGCCTCCTGGATTTTGATGCTTGTTCCCTTTGCCAAATTAGGGAAATTCTGTACTATCATTTGCTCCAATATACCTTTTGCCCCCCCCTTCTTCTGGGATCCCAATTATTCTAATATTGTTTTGTCCTGTGATATCACCTGTCTCTCGAATTCTCCCCTCATGGTCCCATAGTTGTTTGTCTCTCTTTTCCTCAGCTTCTTTATTCTATGTCATTTGGTCTTCTGTATCACTAATTCTCTCTTCTGCCTCATTTATTCTAGCAGTAAGAGCCTCCATTTTTCATTGCACCTCTTTAATAGCTTTTTTTATTTCAACTTGTTTAGATTTTAGTTCATTTATTTCTCCAGGAAGGGTTTTTATTTCTCTAGAGAGAAATTCTCTATTATCTTCCATGCTTTTTTCCAGCCCAGCTAGCACATTGATAATCATCATTCTAAACTCTAGTTCTGTCATATTACTAATGTCCACATTGATTAGGTCCATAGCCGTCATTACTGCCTCTTGTTCTTTTTTTGGTGTGTGTGTGTGTGTGTGTGTGTGGTGATTTTTTCTGCCTTGTCATTTTATCCAGATAAGAATAGATGGATGAGAGAACAAAATACTAAAGGGTAGCAACGTCTCCAGAAAAATATACACTAACCAAATCAGAAGATACCCAAAACTGGTGAGAGATGAAAGAGGGAAAAAAGGAAGAAAAGAAAAATCTATATCTATATCTATGTCTATATCTATATCTCTATATCTACCTCTATCTCTATTTCTATGTCTATATCTATATCTATCTACCTCTATCTCTTTCTATATCTATATCATCTATATCTATATCTATTAGGCTGGTGAATTGAACAGACCCTATATGTATGCAAAAAATAACATTAAATACAATGAAGGGATAAAATATGACTATAACAATGAAAATTAAAAAAAATTTTAAAAAGGTATTTACAATATAAAACAGTTAAAAAACGTTAAAATAGGAACGAAGAAAAAATTTAAAAGAAAAGATTAGGAAAAAATTAAATTCAAGGATTTTAACTTTGAAAGAATAAAGAATCATGGGGAAAAAGCCATGAATTCTATGTGTTGCTTTCCCCAGCTCTGGAGTTCCACAGTTCTCAGTGATCGGTGAACTTGGTCTTGGCTGAATGTAATTGCTGATCTTCTGTGAGAGGGACCTGTTGCTGTGATTCTCAAGTGTCTTTGTCTGAGGCAGAATTGCACCACCCTTGCCATGGGCCAGGCTAAGTAATCGGCTTGGGTTTGCTCTTGGGAGCTTTTGTTCCCTGAATGCTTTTCATACAGCTTGAAGGACGGGAATGAAAATGGCGGCCTCCCAATCTCCAACCCGGAGGAGCGGAGAGCTTGGGACCTCACTCCTCATTGCATCCTCAGAGAAAAGCAGTCAGTCCCTCCCATCTGCCTGGTCTCTGGCTGTGCTCTGAGCTCACCTAGCCTGTGACCAAGCATTTCTATCTCTGGTGCAAGGCCCTATTTGGAGTCTCCAAACCCAGCAGATTCCTGCAGCACTGTGCTGCTCCTCCCAGAGGAGGAAGGTAGGGGTCTCTTTGGATCTGCTACTTCTGGGGTCCCTGTTCAAAGAGCAGTGGCCTGATTGTGCTTTGGATCACAGTTTAAGGTAACACCGAGCTGAGAGGCCCCTCCTTGCCTCAGCTCCGTCTCTGCAGTTGGCTTCCCCTCTCTGATACCTGGGAGCTCTGTCGTGCTCAGACACCCCTGGTCTTTTTGTGTCCCCACGGGTCCTGAGACCACACTGTCCCCACGAGGGCTTCACTCCCCACTCAGCCTCTGAGGTGACATCCCTCAACAGAGCAGACTTCTAAAAGTTCTGATTTTGTGCTCCATTGCTCTCTCACTTGCCGGGAGCCGGCCCCTCCCCCTGGGGTCTATCTTGCCGTCGCTTCAGATTCACTTCTCCGCAAGTCCTTCCTTCCGGAAAGTGGTCAATTTTCTGTTCCTACAATTGTTGCTCTTCTTCTCTTCCATCTCTTGTTGAATTTGTAGGTGTTCAAAATGGTTTGATAACTATCTGGCTGAACTTCTGGGACCTGATGATAATTGGTCTCCTACTCCTCCACCTTCTTGGTCCTCCTCCCTCAATTTCTATTTTTGAAACAGCTTCTGAAGAATAGGTACTAATTATTCTTTAAATGTTTGGTAGAATTCCCCTGTGAGGCCATTCAGCCCTGGACTCTTGTCTGTTGGGAGATTTTTTATTACTGATTCAGTTTCTCTGCTGGTTATGGATCTGTTCACCTTTTTTATTTTTTCGTGTTTCAGTTTTGGTACTTTATATATCTCTAGGAATGTTTCCATTTCTTCCAGTTGCCTAATTTGTTGGCATATAGTTGTTCATAATATGTTCTTATATTTGTAATTTTTTGGTGTTGGTTGTGATCTGTCCTCTTACATTCATGATTTTATTTATTTGGGTCTTTTTGCTTTTTGGTAGTTGTGGCTAGGGGTTTATCAATCTTACTAATTCTTTCAAGGAACAAGCCCCTAGTTTCATTGATCTGTTCTACTGTTCTATTGGTTTCTATTTTGTTGATTTCTGCATTTCTCTTCTCCAGCTGGATTTAGACTTTATTTGCTCTTATTTCTCCAGCTCCTTTAGGTTTAAAGTTAGGTTGTGTATTTGAGACTGTTCTTGTTTCTTGAGAAAGGCTTGTCTTGTTTTACACTTCCCTCTTAGGACTGCCTTTGCTGCATCCCAAAGGTTTGAACAGTTGTGTTTTCATTTTCTTTTGTTTCCATGTTTTTTTAACATTCTTTAATTTCCTGGTTGACCCATTCATTCTTTAGTAGGATATTCTTTAGCCTCCATGTATTTGAGTTCTTTCACAATTTCCTCTTCTGACTGAGTTACTCTTTCAAAGCATTCTGATCTCAAAATATTCAAGGAGTGATCCCAATTTTTTAATACCAGTTGAGACCTGACTTGTGACCCAGTATGTGATCTAATCTGGAGAATGTTCCATGTGCACTTGAGAAGACTGTGCATTCTTTTGCTTTAGTATGGAGTATTCTGAATATATCTGTGAAGTCCATCTGGTTCAGTGTGTCATTCAAAACCCTTGTTTCCTTGTTGATTTTCTGCTTAGATGATCTGTTCATTTCAGTGAGTGGGGTCCCCTACTATTGTATTATTATCGTTGTGTTTCTTTAACTTTGTTATTAATTGGCTTATGTGATTTGCTACTCCTATATTAGGGGCATAAATGTTTATAATTGTTAGATCTTCTTGTTGGATGGACCCTTTAATTATGATACAGTGTCCTTTCTCTTCTCTTATTACAGTCTTTGGTTTAAAATCTAATTTCTCTGCCATAAGGATTGCCATCCCAGCTTTCTTTTGATGTCCATTAGCATGATAAATGGTTTTCCATCCCCTCACCTTAAATCTGGAGGTGTCTTTGGGTCTAAAATGAACATCTTGCAGACAGCATATCAATGGGCCTTGCTTTTTTAATCTAGTAATCTACCCTGTGTCTTTTGATTGGTGCATTTAGCCCATTTACAATCAGAGTAACTATCAAAATACATGAATTTAGTGCCATTGTATCACCTGTAAAGTCGCTGTTTCTGTATATTCTCTCTGTTCCTTTCTGGTCTATGTTACTTTGCTGAAAAGTTACCTTATAATATTTCTTGTAGGACTGGTTTCATGATCACAAATTCTTTAGTTTCTGTTTGCCCTGTAAGCTTTTTATCACTCCTCTATTTTGAATGACATCCTTGCTGGATAAATTATTTTTGGCTGCATATTTTTCTCATTTAGCTCCTGGAATATATCATGCCAGTCCTTTCTGACCTGCTGGGCCTCAATGGATAGGTCTGTTGCCAATCTAATGTTTCTGCCATTATAGATTACAGACCTCTTTTCCCGAGCTGCATTCAGGATTTTCTCTTTGTCTCTGAGATTTGCAAGTTTCACTATTATATGTTGGGGTGTTGACATATTTTTATTGATTTTTGAGGGGTGTTCTCTGTGCCTCCTGTATTTAGATGCCTATTTTCTTCCCTAGGTTAGGGAAGTTCTCCACTATAATTTGTTTCAATATACCTTGTGCCCCCCCCCTTTCCTCTTCTTCTGGGATACCAAGTATTCTAATATTGTTTCACTTTATGGTGTCATTTATCTCTTGAATTATCCCCTCATGATCCAGTAGTTGTTTATCTCTCTTTTTCTCAGTTTCTTTATTCTCCATCATTTTGTCTTCTATATCACCAATTCTCTCTTCTGCCTCATTTATCATAGGAGTTAGAGCATCCATTTTTTATTACATCTCCTTAATAGCCTTTCTGATTTCAACTTGGTTAGATTTTAATTCTTCTATTTCTCCAGAAAGGGATTTTCTAGTGTCTTCTACATTTTTTTGCAGGTCTATCTAGTATCTTTATAATTGTTATTCTTAACTCTAGTTCCAACATCTTATGTACATACTGATTAGGTCCTTGGCAGTCAGTACTCCCTCTTGTTCTATTTTTTGTGGTGAAATTTTCCTTCTTGTCACTCTGTCCAGAGAAGAATAGATGAATGAGAGAATAAAATACTAAAATGGCAACAATGACCCCAGAGAAATACAAACTAAAGAAATCAGAAGATACAGGAAACTGAAAAAAAATTTTTAAAGGGAAAACAAGAGAACATAAGCAGACATATGAACAGAATAGAGCAATACACTGGATCCTGTGTGTATTTTGGTCTGTTTGTTAGAAAACTAGATACTCGCCCCCCCTCAAATAAAACTAGATCCCGAAATTGTAAAGAAAGAAAAACATATATGTACAAAAATAAAATTAAATAGAGTGAAAGGATAGAATGTAGTTGCAAAAATGAAAATTAAAAGACAACTATAGCAGCAACAAAAAAGGAAGAGATATAAACAGGTGAACAGAACAGAGCAATACACAATATCCTGAGTGTATTTTGTTCATTTTGTTAGATGAAAGAAACTACATCTAAAAATTGTAAAGTAAGAAAAAACGTATGTATACAAAAATAAAATTAAATGCATTGAAAGGATAGAATGTAACATAAAGATGAAAATTAAAAAAGACTTTAACAACAAAAAAAACAAAAAAAAGAAAAAAGAGAATATAATCAGACAGGTGATAAAATAAGAAATTGGTTGCAAAAGGAAAGATAAAATAATTAAGAAAAAATTTAAAGTTGAAAGGCTAATGAATCATGGGGAAAAAGCCATGAATTCTATGTGTTGTATTCCCTTAGCTCTGGAGTTCTGCAGTTCTTATTGATCAGTAAATTTGGCCTTGGCTGGATGTTATGCTGATCTTCTGTGGGAGGGGCCTGTTGCTTTGATTCTCAAGTGTATTTGCCTCAGGTGTAATCGCACCACCCTTGTCAGGGGGCCAGGCTAAGTAATCTGCTCTGGTTTGCTCTATGTGGTTTTTGTTCCCTGAAGGCTTTCCTTCTCATCCTGCTTTAGAGGATGAGAATGAAAATAGCACATTCCCATACTCCAGCCCTGGGGCTGGCTTCCTAGCTCTGATGCCTGGGAACTCTGGCACACTCAGGCACCCCCAGTCTTCCTGTGACCCTGAAGATCCTGAGACTACACTGCCCCACCTAGGATTCCACCCTCCCCTTAGCCCCCCGAGCTACATCCATCAATGGAGCAGACTTCTAAAACTTCTGGTTTTGCACTCCACTGCTATATCATTTTCTGGTAGCTGGGTGATGGAGGCTCCCTCCTCCAGTAGTTTGTCTTCCCATATATCACCTTGGACTCACTGCTTCTCACCTCCTACCTTGCAGAAAGTGATCACTTTTCTATTTGTGGAGTTGCAGCTATTCTTTACTTAGATCTCCAGTTGAGTTCACAAGTGCTCAGAATGATTTGACAGCTATCTAGCTGAATTCTTGGGACCAGATGAAACTAAGGTCTCCTACTCCTCTGCCATCTTGGACTCCCTCCAGTGGATAACTTTAACAGGTAGAATATGGGAATAGAGAACTTAAAAAATGGGCAAATAGAAAATAGCAAAACTAAAGCACAGAAAGACAAAAATACAGAAAAGAAAAAGAAAAATGTGGGGCACAGCAAAATAAATTGTAATGTGTAATTTTGCAGAATAAAAACAGTAAGAAACAGGAGCAAAAGGAATAATTAAGTAACTAAAGTCCAAACATTTTTAAAGTTATCAATCCAAAGAATCAACACCAAGAAGAATAAATACAAACAAAACAACACTGATTCTAAAGTTTATATAGAAATATAAAAGTGGCAAAAATAAATAAGGCAATCTTGAGGAAGAAAAATAAAGCTGGAGAACTGACAATCAAATCAAATCTAAGGGCGCCTGGGTGGCTCAGTGGGTTAAAGCCTCTGCTTTTGGCTCAGGTCATGATCTCAGGGTCCTGGGATCGAGGCCCGCATCGGGCTCCCTGCTCAGTGGGGAGCCTGCTTCCCCCTCTCTCTCTCTGCCTGCCTCTCTGCCTCCTTGTGATCTCTCTCCCTCTGTGAAATAAATAAATAAATAAAAATCTTTTAAAAAAATCAAATCTAATATGAGTATCAAGACTTTAAAGTTTTAAAGCTATATGTATATTGTAAAGCTATAGGTATTATTATTTGGAAGATAGACAAATAGACTAATAGGATATAACAGAAAGTCCAAAAACAAAAAGAAGAGGAGGGAAAGGGAGAGGGAGGGATAGAAGGAAAGAGAGAAAGAAATCTTGACATTTATCTCTCATCATACACAAAAAGAAATTCCAGATGGATATAGATCTAAACATGAAAATGTGAAAGGTAAAACAATAACTTATTTTTTAGAAGAAAACATAAGAGAGTATCTTCATGATCTTGGAAGAGGTAGAGATTACTTAAAGAGGACATAGAATAATGCCAATCACAAAGGTAAAAGAAGATGACTTTAAATATATTAAAAATTTATACATTCTCTTTATCAAAAGATAGTAGTGAAAAGGCCAGCCACAGGGTGGGAGAAAATATTTGCACTGCAAATACATGACAAATAACTCAAATCCATAATTATTAAGATCCCCTAAAAATCTATAAGTAGTAGTCAGAAACCTCAATAGAAAAAAAAAGTCGAAGTGTTGAATAGGCACCTTATAAAACATATTTTCCCAATCACACACACACACATATAAAATGATCCATTATGTTAGTAACCAAAGAAATAGAAATTAAATTCCAGAGGGTACCACTCTATACCCACTAGAATAACTAAAATGAAGAAAGATAGAAAATACCAAATGTCAGTGAGGACATGGAGCACAACTGTTTTCATGCACTGTTAATAGGAATGTAAAATTGTACAGAAGTTTTGGGAAATTGTTTGGTGATATCTACTAGTACTGGACATATACATATCATATAACCTAGCATTTCTAGTCCTGAATATATTCATTTTTTTAAGGATCTATTTATTTATTTGAGAAAGAGAGAGAGAGCAAATGGGAGGAAAGGCAGGAGAGGGAGAGAGAGAGTCTCAGGCGACTCCATGCTCAATGTGGAGCCTAACTTGGGGTTTGATCTCATGACCCTGAAATCAGGAACTAAGCTGAAACCAGGAATCTAATGATTAACCAACTGTCCCACTCAGGTACCCCTAGTCCTAAGTATATTTCTAAACATGAATCAGTATTTATGTCTACCAAAAGGCATACAGTGAATGTTCATAACAGAGCTAAATCAGTTGATCCCAACTGAAAACAAATATCGATCAGAATAGTTAAAAAAATCTATGACATATTCACACAACAAAATACTGTATAACCGTGACAAGTATATTACACTCAGCAACATGAATGAGGTTACAGATTTAATGCTGAGCAAAATCCAGACACATAAATGTATGTGGTGCTTGATTCCATTTATATCATATACAAAACCAGGGATAATTAATCTATGGTATTAGAAGTCTTTAATATTTTATCTAACATTGCTATTAATAATATATCCAAACTTCTGACATATTAAACTATGGGATTCAGGAATAAGAGTTGGAATTCCTAAAAATTTTATAAATTAAATGCTATTCATAAAACATTTCAACCTCCATGATCCTTACCCATTGTTATGAATATCCAACTTTTTTTAAGTAAACAAGATATAGTAAGTTTAGAAGTAGTAGCAAAGACCAGTAGTATATAAAAGATACTCAAAACTGGAAAACACCAGGAAATCTTATTACATAGTATTTGAATAACAATTTTGGATATCTTAGCAAGGTAAGTGGCACTACAAAGAATTGAACATCAAAATTGCCAGTTAAGGGTTTATTTTGCTTTTCAAACTTATTCTTGAAAGAACATTTGCAGAGTTTGTATATTGTATATTATGCATATAGAATTATTAACATACAGTTTATAAGAAAGACACCATTACCAGCATACAGGACCACAAACACACACTTACAATAAGCAAAATCAACTGATAAGATCATCATATACTTCTATACTGATATCTGGACATTTCACAACTTTTGACTTGATGTGCCAACATTTTCTACTCTTGTTTTTGACTTGATATTAGTAGGTTCCTTCAAATCGCTAATATCTCTATGCCCATTGTTAAGCTTTAATTCTTAAAGGAGAATTTTAATACTTTTTCCATTTTCCTCATTTTTCAACTACTTTTATCAGTATTTGATATTCAGAAAAGAAAATAAATTTTCCAATAAATGCCATGGAGGAATTCCCACATAGAAACAATAGGCAGGATAGTGGTTATCTGTGGTGGAGGTTATGCTTAAAAAGGGACATATATAGTGCTTTTGGTTGCTGATTATATGGGATGTAAGTATAGAGTTCAGAAAAAATGACTGGAAATTTAATTTAGCTGCCATCCATATAGACAGCATTTAAAGCCATAAGGCTGGGGGAGATCACTAAGGAAATGACCATACATAGATAAGAGTATCAGGGACTGTCTCCTGAGTCAGTATAATAGGTAAAGGCTCCAGCAAAGAAAATAACTCAGTAAATATGGAGGAGAGGACAGGTAAAGTATGAGAAAACTTAAGGAAAAATGCCCTGGAAGCCAAAGAAAACATATCAAGAAGGAAAGAATAATTTAAGTTCTTAAGTGAAAATTAGTCTTAAATAATCTCTAACGAGAACAAAGTGGTGGTTACCAGAGGGAAGGTGGATGGGAAGATGAGTGAAATAGGTGATGGGGATTAAGGAGTGCATTTGTGATGAGCACTGGGTGATGCATAGAATTATTGAATCACTGTATTGTACACCTGAAACTAATGTAAAACTCTTATGTTAACTATACTGAAATTAAAGTAAAATGAATAAAATAAAATGAGGGGAAAAATCTCTAACGAGGAAACAATTCTGGAATGGTAAATTAAGGACTTCTGAAAATCTCTTCCATAAAACCAAGGAGAACTCAAAATTTTCAAAATAAACTTTCTTCAAACCCTCACCAAATGCTAACAACAATATGAGGACTGTCATTCAAGAGAAGTGTTTATTCTCAGTAAAATCAGGGAGCCCTTATTCCCATCCTCTATGTCGGCATTCTGTAGAAGCCCTCAAGATTTTGTAATAATAGAAGGGCTAATTCATTTAGCCCTTTATCATGATTATAAAGATATATGCACCTAACCACAGAACCCTAAAATACATGAAGCAAAAGTGAAAGAATTTAAAGGAGAAACAGACAACTTCACAGTAATAACTAAAGATTTCACTACTCTACTTTCAACAGATCACTAGATAGAACATCAACATAGTAATAAAGACTTAAAATTTAAACCAACTAGATCTAACAAACATACTGCACTCTACCCAACAACATCAAAATGCCCATTATTCTCAAGAGCACAGAGAACATTTTTTCTGAGTAGACCATATATTAGACCATAAAACTAGACTCAGTAAGTTTAAAATTATTAAAATAATACAAAATGTGTTCAGTTGAATGAAATTAGAAATAAGGGAAATTGAGAAATTCACAAATGTGTTGAAACATGCACTCCTACATAAACAGTGCATTCCTAAATAAAGAATGGATCAAAGAAGATATTACAAGGAAAATTAGAAAATATTTTGAAATGAATAAAAATGATGCACAATATACTAAAATTTATAGAATGCATCAGCTTAAAGCAGTGTTCAGAGATAAATTTATAACTATAAAACATATATTGAAAAGAAAGATAAAAAAGCTAATAATCTGACCTACTTTAAGAAACTAGGAAAAAAGAGCCAACTAAATCCAAAACAAGTAGAAGGAAGAAAATAATAAATATTATAGTGAAATTAAATTAAATCGAGAATAGAAAAACATTAAAGAGAATCAAAGAATCTAAAAGTTGGTTCTTTGAGAAGATCAACAAAACTGATAAACCTTTAGCTAGACTCACCAAGCCAGAATAGAAGAAGAATTAAAATTACTAAAATTATAAAGGAAGGAACATTACTACCGACCTTACAGAAATAAATAAGATTATACAGGAATACTATGAGCAACTGTATGCCAACAAATTAGACAGCCTAGATGAAATAAAAAAATTCCTAGAAATACACAAATTACTGAAACTAACTAAAAGAATAAATAGAAAATTTTATTGGACCTATAATGAAGAGATTAAATTAGTATTGTAATATCTCCCCAGCCCCAAAAATAGGCCTAGATGTCCTCACCATTGAATTATACCAAATATTTAAAGAGTTAATAATAAGACTTCACAAAGTGCTGCAAAATATAGAAGAGGAGGTAACATTTCTTAACTCATTCAATCAGGTCATTATTTGGTTAAAAAAATGCAAAGATCACAAGAGAACCACACATTAATATTTATTATGAGCATAGGCAGAAAAATCTTCAACAAAATACTAGCAAACTGAATCAAGCAACTTAAAACCAACTGATTAGTTTTTCTCTAAAACCTTCTTTTGTGTTCCCTTTCTTGGTTTATTAGATTCTGTATTCTGGTTGTTACATACCTCTTCAATTTCATCTTATTTCTCTCCCCTTTACATTGACCTGCCAGTTCTTAGAACAATGCAGATCTTTCCCACTTAGAAACCTTTGTATTACATTGGGGAGGGTTTGTGCTTTGGTGAATGCTGTGAAAGATGTAAGCCTGATGATTCACAGACCTGTACCCCTTGGGCAAATAATAAAAATAAAAATAAAAAAGAAACCTTTGTATTTGGGCACCTGGGTGGCTCAGTGGGTTAAAGCCTCTGCCTTCGGCTCAGGTCATGATCTCAGGGTCTTGGGATCGAGGCCCGCATCGGGCTCTCTGCTCGGCAGAGAGCCAGCTTCCTCCTCTCTCTCTGCCTGCCTCTCTGCCTACTTGTGATCTCTCTCTCTCTGTCAAATAAATAAATAAAATCTTTAAAAAAAAAAAAGAAACCTTTGTACTTGCTGTTTTTTTTTGTTTTTTGCTTGTTTGTTTGTTTGTTTTTGGCCTGAAATAATCTGCTCTGACTCTTTCTCCCTTTTTAAGTTTCAGGTTAAAAGCCACCCCCTCGAAGAGATCTTCTCTGATAACTGTATCTAATGAAACCCCTCCCTACCTCTGTGCTTTAATTGTTTAATATAATGTCTTAATATTTGTTGACTGACTGAATTAGACAAGCAAATAAGCAACCAGTCTCTGAAAAGATGATTTCAAAGGGAATGCTTTTTCATTGGTGCTATTGTGGCAGGATTGTTTTTTATTTCCCATTTTCCTGGGATCTAACACATACCAAGGCTCAAGTAATAGAAGGAGACAATGAAATGCTTGTGCCATCATAGCCAATCCAATATATGTTGAGCTGGCCATTCTGGGAGTGCAATAATTCTAATCCTCTGGTAGACACCATTTTCTGCAGCATCCACCCCCAATATACACACTCTATTCCTGCTCTTCCATGACAATAGAATGATTGGAACTGGGAAGAAAGGGTAGGGAGGAAAGGTGTGGGAGGAAAGCTGAGGTGTTAAAAGAGCCCAAGGGGCATGGATGAAGGAGAAGAAAGAGAAAGCCTGAAGGAGAAGAGGGAGAAGAGTTCTATTCCCCAATGGGTGAATGAATTTTACCATTATCCTTGACTTGCAAAAGCTACACTCTTAGAGTCATGTAGAATCCTTCCTTAAATGTCCTTTCCTTTCTTACCTTCATGAAAAGCTACCAGTTATAATCTCTTCTACCTCAGAAATATCCTCGCAGTCTCACTCAATTCAGCCCACTGTCTATTACCATATCTTATGCCCTAAGGGTCACTCACATCAAACATTGTGATGGCCTTGTAACTGATGTCTTGGCTTTAGCTTCACTATTTCCAGCCAGTCATCCATTATGCAGCTAGGACAGTCCTTTGAAAGCATACATTTTGCTATATCTTCTCTCTACTTCAGGCACATCCACGACGTATATCCTATGGACTAAAACTCTCTTTTCTTAGTGTGGGCAATTAAGGCAATATTACCTCAGCTTCTCTATAGCCTGTAAGTCCAGGGATACCATTAATTCCCTTAATACTGATGCTCTTGTGTGGTTTTTTCCTTTGCTGTGTTGTTATTTTGCTAGGAATGTCCTTTTATCTTTTAAAGGTGTTCTTATTTTCTAAGCATTATCTACTTTATGAATCTTTCCCTAGTACTCTACTTTGAGCAGAAGCCACCCCCACCCCAACACTACCATGGGTTCCTTTAATTTTTGCTTACTCTTGCAAGGTTAAGCTATGAACAGTCAAGTAGGTTTTTTTTCCAATTTTTTCAGTTTGTTTTTTTTTCAATTTATTTCTTCTTCTTCCTTCTCTTCCTTTTTTAATTCATGCCTTTCCTGCTTTGATCTTCATCATACAAGAAGACGTTTTTCCCCATAAATCCCTCTGTTCCCATATATTATTTTCAAAGAAATGAAACTATTACTTTTTGCTTAAAACAAGTTGATACTCTGGGCCCAGTGAAGTTTCTAAAGTACTGATAGTTGCATGTTTTATTGTCACATCTGTACCAGGACATGCTAGGATTTTTAGGATTGTCTGCTCAATGTATTCAGCTTAAGTTAGGAGACCCACCAAGAAATTCCTTCTCTTTCTTAGGGGTAGAAAATATTTTCCATCTTCTACTCTTTCCCTGAAAGTCTTTTTTTTTTTTTTACACAGAGAGAGAGATTACAAGTAGGCAGAGAGGCAGGCAGAGAGACAGGGAGAGGAGGAAGCAGGCTCCCTGCTGAGCAGAGAGCCTGATGCGGGCCTCGATCCCAGGACACTGAGATCATGACCTGAGCCGAAAGCAGAGGCTTTAACCCACTGATCCACCCAGGCGCCCTCCCTGAAAGTCTTTACATTGTCAAACTCTTGAGGATGTTGGGCAGAACGTTGAATTGTCCTTTAAACATAGGGACTTACAACCCTCTGAATGGCAAAGATAAGAATACATAATACAGGTGATTTTCTGTTTAGAAGTAGTAGAGCCCCAAGCATATGTACGAAAGATGGAAGGCACTGGGGAAAATGAGAGAACAGGGCCTTGTGATAATCTTCACTTAATAATCTTAGAGTAAATTTTAAATAAGGAAGTGAGCAATGGCCACAATCACCAAACTGTGGAAAGAGCCAAGATGCCCTTCAACAGACAAATGATTAAGAAGATATGGTCCATATATACAATGGAATACTATGCAGCCTTCAGAAAGAATGAATACCCAACTTTTGTATCAACATGGACAGGACTGGAGGAGATTATGCTGAGTGAAATAAGTCAAGCAGAGAACGTCAATTATCATATGGTTTCACTTACTTGTGGAACATAAGGAATAACATGGAGGACATTAGGAGAAGGAAGAGAAAAGTGAATTGGGGTAAATTAGAAGGTGAGACGAACCATGAGAGACTGTGAACTCTGAGACACAAACTGAAGTTTTTAGAAGGGAGGGTGGTGGGGGGATGGATGAGCCTGGTGGTGGGTATTAAGGAGGGCAGGTATTGCATCGAGCATTGGGTGTGGTGCATAAACAATGAACCTTGGATCACTGACAAAAATAAAATAAAATTTAAAAAAATAAGAAGTGAGAAGAGTCCTGAGGAGAGGATTTCCCTTTCTTTTTGGTGATAATAGTTTAAAGATCTACGATTCTAATTACTCAGCCATTAGAAAAGATGAATACTTACTATTTACAATAACTTGGATGGAACTGGAGGGTATAATGCTGAGTGAAATAAGTCAGTCAGAGAAAGACAATTATCATATGGTTTAACTCATATGTGGAACATAAGAAATAGTGCAGAGGACCACAGGGAAGCAAGGGAAAACTGAAGAGGAAGAAATCAGAAAGGGAGACAAACCATGAGAGACTCTGGACTCCAGGAAACAAACTGAGGGTTACAGAAGGGAAAGGTGGAAGGACGGGGTAATCATGTGATGGGCATTAAAAAGGGCATGTGATGTGATGAGTACCAGTTCGTCACAATAACTGAGTAGCAGTTATATGCAGCTGACAAATTATTGAGCACTATGTCTGAAACTACTGATGTTGGCTACTGGAATCTAAATTAAAAAAAATAAATAAAGATCTACAGTTCTAGTTGGGAGCCCTAGGAGATTTCTAGACCAGAAGTTGCAAATTGGTGGTTTGCAAATGTGATTTGTTTGATCCATATAGTATTTATAACTTTTAAAATTATTTGTGAAGATTTGAAATTTGAGAGATGTCACATAAGATCCCAGATTTGTTTATTTTTTATGAAATCAGAAGATATGACAACTTTGGTTTTCAAATTTTCACATGGCCACAATCAGCTGAGTAGTGGTTGTCCTTATAAATGGGCACATGCGAGAGCGGCAAGATGGCGGAGGAGTAGGAGACCGATTATCATCAGGTCCCAGGAATTCACCCAGAGAGCTATCAAACCATTCTGAACACCTACAAATTCTACCGGAGATCGAAGAGAAGAAGAGCAGCAAGTCTAGGAACAGAAAATCGACCACTTTCTGGAAGGTAGGACGTGCGGAGAAGTGAATCTGCGGCGACGGGAAGATAGACCCTGGGGGGAGGGGCCGGCTGCCGGCAAGGGAGCGAGCAGCGGAGCACAGACTCAGAACTGTGAGAAGTCGGCTCCACGGAGGGACGTCGCCCCAGAGACCAAGCGGGGGGTGAAGCCCCTGCAGGGACAGTGTGGTCTCAGGACCCACGGGGACACAAAAAGACCAGGGGTGTCTGAGCGCGACCGAGCTCCCAGGTCTCAGAAGCCGGCGGCAGAGACGGAGCTGAGCTGAGGTGTCTCTCAGCTTGGGGTTACCTTGGGCTGGGATCGGAAGCTCAGCCGGGCCACTGATCTGTGAGCGGGGACCCCACGGGCGGCAGACCCGGATGACTCACCTTCCTCCTCCGGGAGCAGCAGTGCGGGAGCAGCTGCAGCAATCTGCCGGGTTTGGAGATTCTAAGCGGGGCCGCGCCAGAGATAGAGACACTCAGTCACA
>LNAC01001033.1:381879-409410 GCA_002007465.1 Ailurus styani | reverse complement strand
TGAAAGGTGTAAGCCTGATGATTCACAGACCTGTACCCCTTGGGCAAATAAAAATAAAATTTAAAAAAAAATGCTTAACATGGTAAATTCTATGTTAGGTATTTTTTTACCACAATGAGAAATAAGCCTCACCAGAAAAAAGAAATCTGATTTTCGGGCTCCCTGCTCATTGGGGAGCCTGCTTCCTCCTCTCTCTTCCTGCTTCTCTGCCTACTTGTAATCTCTCTCCCTCTCAAATAAATAAATAAAATCTTTTTTAAAAATCCAATTTTTTTGAGATTCCACAGTGGTCCCATTAAGTGCTTTGCCAGTAACAATTCAGTCTAAAACTGAAAACAGATATGTAAAGGATATAAAAGTGATTTAAAAAAAAATCTGGGTCTAGAGCAGACTTGGGTGACCTTTAGAAGGGCGGATGCAATGCTTTTTGGGTGGCCCGAGGGGGCAGGATAGAGAGCTGTGGGCGAGCGCACAGAGAGAAGGCTGTTCTGTCCTGGGGGACCTCCCAGCCTCTGCCTTTCCGTTCAGGAGGTTCACCTTAAAGATGCAAATAGCTCAAGAAGAGTTATATTCCAAAACTGTTAACACAACACATTGGCCTTCTTTTCTGGGCTTCCCAACTGGTGTTCACTCTCCAGTCCCTTCTCTGCACCGGACGGTCCCTGCTTTTGACTTCTGTAACACCTCAAACTCTTCCTGCAAAGCACTTAGCAAAGGATGTGATATCAATGCTCTGCTTATTTGCTTAATGTCTGTGCACCCCAGCTCCCTGAGGCAGCCAAGACTCCTCCTCTGTTCTTCTTCTTATGTTCATCTAGCATAATGTTTAGGACAGAGCACACTCACAATAAATAATTTTAAGTGGCTGGTCAATCAACAAGCAGCTTACAAGACCACAAGGTCTGCGAGGTTCACCCAGGTAGTGGCTGCGTGAGGTGTGTAAGCAATCCACTGACGCCCTCCCTCCCATCAGCTCGGCAGTTATTAAAAGAACTGTTCTAACCAGACTCCCGCTGAAGTATGATGTGAAGGAAGCACTAAAGACATAACATCAACCTAAGGGTGAAATTTCCAACTTTTGAGATGGAATAAGCAAAAAACAACAAAAATATCTTTTAGTCCTTCATTTTTCAATCCTATTTGATAACTGGAAGTAGAACACAGTAAATTTTTTCTATTTGATGCTTAATGAGAACTGGCACTAACTACACAAAACAGAAACCAGCACCCCTTTCTTCTAGTATTTTAGCAGAATAGAACCGGTGTGTGTACAAATACACATATTACAGAACGCGTTTTGCCAATACCCTTAGTACTTGGCCTATTAAATATTCCATTTGCATCTCTGAGAATTAAAATGTCAAATAAAAATCCTTTGTGAAATCTCTCTCTGTGACCACCAATGTCCTGTAGATCTTCTCTGGAGAAAAAAAACTGCCAGGAGAGATGACGGGGTTGTGCATGATCTGGGGCAGAGTTTTGAGATTCTGCATCGACGTAGTAAGTGATGGTATTGTAGATCTGGTGAGCCACTAAAAACTGAATGTAAGCCCACACTGCAACCAGAACTATTCAGTGATGTCTTCCTCTATCCAGAAGCTAAGCAAGCTAATGGCTTATCATATTACAAGTCATTTTAACAGAAACATTTTCCATGTGGTCATTTTTCTCCTGTGAGAAATTAATTCTAAAGGTCTTTGTCCAAGGTCAAAGGGTTACAAAACTATTTGAAAAGTCATTAGGTTGTTTTAGAAGTTAGAAGTTAGGATTTTAAAAATATAAATTCACCAGAAACTGGGAGAGGTATCATCCTCTACCTTCCTCTTTTCCTCAGAATAAAATATCTAAGGAGTTAATGAAATTTGACGTGAAACTAAAATTCCCCTGTAGGTGTAGGAAACCGCTAAGGAGGATGAAACTGATGTCTTTCTTTGTAGGCAGTATCTCACTTCAACAGTGTGATGAAATTTCAGATCAATTTCTGATGAGAGAAAATAAAATGGTGAATTTTTGTTATCAATTGGCTTCATCCCTAACGGGCATAGGGTGTTCTCCCCAAGAATTCAAAAACACTTCCTCTCTAAGGACTTTCTGTTTCTATGCTTTTCCATTACCACATGCTTCTAGTTAGGCTGTGTGTCACCATGAGACCCCAGGTGGTAGAGCTTCCCCTTGGAATTAAGCTTGAGAACAAAGCTGGCAATGCCTTGCCTGGAATATCACAATTTGATAGCATAATACAAAACTTTCCAGTCTGGTATTTAAGAAATGAAAGCTAACATCTGCTCTCCTTGGGGTCTAAGCTAATTACTCTTTACTCAGCAAAACTACCTTTTCATTCCTTCTCCCAGATAGCTAGTTTTTATAACTAACAAGGAATACTCATAGCAATATTTGTAAGGCAACAATTTCTTGATTGATGCTAATGATTTCCAGATGTCCTAGTGGCTCCTCTCTTCTTGATGCAGCATTTTAATATTTCCTTCAGCATATTTAGGTTTTTATGACCAAAATTCTTTCCATCATGAAATGATCACAAAAATTAAAATTAAGGTGCAGCTCAAGTATTGACATCTAAGCTGAAATCTGGAAGGTAGCAATGCAATTTGTACTTATATAACTCATATCAAAGTGAAGCATGGAATAAAATAAAGATAACTTTTACCAAAAAAAAAAGTTCTCCCTTGAGTACAATATGGCTGTTTTTAAAAAAATTAAGAACAGAATTAGCATAAGATTCAGCAAGTCCACTTCTGGATATATACCCAAAAGAATTAAAAGCAGGGTCTTGAAGAAATATCTGTACACCCATGTTGATAACATTATTCACAATAATCAAGAGGTGAAAGTAACCAAAGTGTCCATCAACAAATGAATGGATAAACAAAATGTGGTATACACATACAGTGGGATATTACTCAGCCTGAAAAAGGAGGGAAATCGTAACATATGCTACAAAATGGATGAGCCTTGGAGACATTATGCTAAGTGAAATAAGCCAGTCACATAATGACAAATACTGTATGATTCCATTTATATGAGAGATCTAGGATAATCAAATTCATAGACAGAAAGTAGAATGGTGGTTACCAGGGGCTGGGGGAAGCAGAGAAATGAGGAGTTGTTTCATGGGTATAGAGTTTCAGTTTTGCAAAATGAAGAGTCTGGAATTGGGTGGTGGTGATGGTTGTACAACATCGTGAATGCACACAATCCCACTGACCTGTATACTAAAAAATGGTTCAGGTGGCATATTGCCTTATTTTGATGGATGGAATTGTACTATTCCAAGGTAGCATGCCTGCACGATGTGCTGGGATGGAAGCAGAAGGCTGATGGAGGAAGATGCGGGGCTGGTTTAGCCTGGGTCGGGGGATGCTATATCTGGGTGTCCTTGGCCAGGGAGGTAACACCATCCAAACCACAAAGTTCAAACATAGATATGGCAAACTTAACATTGACACAAACAAGCATCAACATACAAAGGGATGGGAGGAGAGAGTGGGACCCAGCAGCAGAATCTCGAGATATAGACAGCCCCAAAGATTGGCAGGGGACAGTAAGTACTGTGACTCTGGGGTCTCCAGGTACTGTCTGGGGCAGGGTTGAACCTCTAGGAAGGGACCAGGAAGAGGGAGTATGATTATCAGAGCCCACTCCCAGCTTGCTGGGATTGGTAGAGAGCTATAGTCCCCCAACAGGAGCTGCATGGAAATCAGGATCCAAAACAGAGGTTCAGTTAACATTTTGAATGTTCACTATCTGCTTTATACTCCTTATTTTACTTAATCCCTCACACCATTAACAATAGCTATCATTTATGTTGTACTTAGTATGTGCCATGCATTGGCACATGTGCCGTGGTTGGACTCATTTAATACTCACATGACCTGAGACGTAAGTCCTATTAACACCATTTTACAAAAAAGGAAACTGAACCATAGGACGGTCATAATCCGGTAAGTCAGGAAAAGGAACTCTGCTTATCTGCACCACAGATAGAGAAACTGAGCACTGAAGAAGTTGAGTAAATTGCCCAGGTTACGCAGTAACAAGAAGAGTTGAGCTTTAAAGCTGCAATTCTGATTCCAGAGGCTGGATCATAATCACTGGGCTATCCTGACTTGTGGGCAAAGGCCAAGGAGGCTCAGAAAATGGCCACAGCTCAATGCATAGAGAGTCACCCCAGGGATGCTCCAGCACTGGGCTGATGGCTCCAGAACAAATTCAAGACTCGTCATTGCCATCCTCCCCTCCTCGCCCATCCAGCCCCCTGGTGGCTTAGACAGAGTTGGACTGATTGGGCCAGGATTGACACAGCATCTGGGTAAGCTCAGCACACCAAGTGGAGCTGGAGGGATGGAAATTCACCATCACTGCTAGCACACACAGAAACAAATGCTGTGCACATGTTCTGGGTAGATAACAGCATTAACTAGCTGTAGCAACAACATGAACTATCAATTTTCTTTGTTTTGATTCCCTTTTCCATTTAGTATCGTATTCCCTCTGGTCTAGGAATGGTTTTCATTCCAGGAAGGGGATGCCTTGAAGCAGAAGTAGGCAGTGTTATCCATTCTATTCCATTCATAAACTGTCCAACTGTAAGCACATAGCCATCCAGTTCACTTCAGAGCATGAATCAGATGATAGAATACGCTACATGTTGCTATGAAATCATTCTTAACACTACATCGTGTCCTTCTAAGCCTAACGAAAGTCTCTGGATCTGGATTTTTGGCTAATCCCATATGATGAGGCCTCACTCAGATCATTGTCATAGAATGTAAGTCAAGAGAGAGTATTAATGATAAGCAGATAATTCCTGGTCAATGTAAAACTGACGAGGTGTTCCTCATTTCCCTTATCTATCATTCTAAGGGCTATGGGTTCAAATCCCTGAGAAAGTGTGACCTAACCCCTCTAAGATTATGACTGAAACTCAGTCAAAACAGAATGAACTGAACATAGAGAATGTTAGTTAGCCATGTTTAACATTTAGAGGCAATATCCACTTGCATTGGGCAACCTAGAGCAATTAAAGGTATTTTGTTGTGCTTCCCTACATGTCTGACTTAATATTAGAAATGCCTCACAAATATCATAATAACATTGTTAATGTCATTTTGATTATGAAAAACAATATCTTTTATTTTGTCATAGATGTTGTCTACAAAGGACTATTAGCTATTGCGCAAATAGAATCAAAATCATGGCCTGAAAGACATTAATTCAGCTTCACAAGGTTGTATGGAGATTTTGACAGAAGTTTATATAATATCTCTCAATATTAGTACTCTATATTGCCTGATAACAAATTGACCAGACACCCTTAACACTGGAAAATGCAAGATTACTGGGGAAAAGTTGCAAGCTGAGGAAAAACTATAAGGTAAGATTTTTCCATACTATAAAATATTTGAAAGCTATATTATTCTATACTTATGAAGTTTCTGGGAATTACCTATATTTCTGATTTTTTTCAGTAATCTTAGCTTTAGAATATTTTCCAAATACACTACATTGAAAAGCTTATTCATCTCAAGCACTGAATGAATAAAGAAGATATTAGTCTTTGATGTCATTGGGGAAGTTCTTTGTCAGGCACAATCATTGACATTGATGACTTTGTTAGGACACTATAATGAGAGCAGCAGGAATGAAAAGCTGGAACATGAGGGCATCATTATTGTCCCCAAGAACATTACCCTTCTTCTGCGTTCCTTGGTGTGCACTTGACTATCTACAAAGGGGCTAATAACTGAATGCACCAACTCATGTAACTGGCTCTTGTACTCAAAAAACTTAGAGTGCTATTCTACAAATGTTTAAACTAAAAATGAGATGCAGACTCCAGAAGAAGAAGGTGTATGGGAAACAGGTCAAGAGTTGGTGTTCGTCTTCATTTTTCACAAGGACTTTTTCTACCTCTACGACTTTTGTCTGACTGTGATTCAGTTCTTAAGAACTCTATTTTAGAATCTACCATCATGGCAAGAGCTCTTTCAATAAGCAGAACAGGAGCAGCTACAATGGTGACATGATTTCAACCAGAAACAAGATTTGCCTCCAGGGAGTGAAGGCAGCTCTGTGCATATTAAATTCTGTATGTGGTTGAAATCTGCTTCCCATTTACTGGGTCTGAAAGGGAATAAAATACATGTTTGGATTTTTAAGTCCTTTATCTATCATCAGAAGAATATTTTAATGCACCTTATGTAATTCTTTAAAGACGACACCAAGAATAACCCATAAAACTTACGCTCTTAGATTTGCTCAATTTCATTAAATCTAGCATATAGCATCGCTGTATCTATTTTTTATGCCCTGAAATATTCCAAATTTGACTTCAGTGAAACAGTGAACATTCTTCTTTTCTATGATTCCCTAACTTGTGAGCAACTATTTATTATTCAGTTCTGATTGGTGAGAATTTTCTTTGCAGTTCCTGAAGGGTGTTCATAGAATCCCTGAAGGCCCTTTTCAAAACACAGGTGCTGCTCACATATAGATAGTCAACTGATCTTCGACAAAGGAGCAAAGGCAAAACAATGGAGTCAAGACAGTCTTTTCAATAAATGATGCACAAGCATTTGGAGCAATTTGCAAAAACAAAAAAACAAAAAAAATGAAAAACAGTCTGGACACAGACCCTCCACCCGTCACAAAAATTAGCTCAAAATGGATCTAAATGTAAAATGCAAAACTATAAAACTCTTGCAGGACAACATAAGAGCATGCCTAGATGAACTTTGCTGTGGCAATGACCTTTGACATACAATACTAAAGGTAGGTCCAGGAAAGAAAGAATCGATAAACTGGACTACATGGAAATTAAAAACTTCTGCTCCCTCAAAGACAATAATAAAAGAATGAGAAAACAAGTCACCAAGTGGGAGGAAATATTTGCAAAAGACACATCTGATAAAAAAATTGTTCCCTAATATATACAACAAACTTTTAAATCACAACAGTAAGACAAACAACCCAGTTTAAAAATAAATGGACCAAAAACCTTAATAGGCACCTCACCAAAGAATATATACAGAAGGCAAACAAGCATATGAAAAGATGTGCAACATCATATGTCATCAGAGAATTTCAAATTAAGACAATAATGAGACACCACTACAACTATTAGAATGGCCAAAATCCAGACCACCGACACCATCAAATGCTGGCAAAGCTATGGAACAACAGAAGCTCTCATCTGTTGCTGGTTGGAATGTAAAATGGTACAAGCCACTTCGGGTGACAGTTCGGCAGCTTCTTACAAAACCAAAAATACTCTCAGCATATGATCCAGCAATGTCCCTCCATGGTGTTTACCCAAAAGAGTTGAAAACCACATCCACACAAAAGCCTACACATAGATGTTTATAGCAGCTTTATTCATAATTGCCAAAACTTGGAATCAACCAAGATGTGCTTCAGAAGGTGAGTGGATAAATAGAATCTACTACATCCAGACAATGGAATACTATTCAGTGCTAAAAAGAAATGAGCTATTAGGCTATGAAGAAGACATAAAAGAACCTTACGTGCATATTATTAAGTGAAAGAAGCCAATCTAAAAAGGCTATGTAATGTGTGATTCCAACTATAGACATTCTGGAACAGGCAAAACTATGGAGACAGTAAAAAAGTCAGTACTGCCAGATGGAGGGTGGGGTGCTGATGATAGATAGGAATGCATAGATGTTACACAGAGGATTTTTAGGGCAGTGAAAATACTCTGTAGGACACCAGAATGATGAATACATGTCAGACCCATAGAATATACAACACCAACTCAAATGTAAACTATGGACTTTGGGTGATTATGATGTGTCAGTGTAAGTTTATCAGTTGTTAACAAATGTACCATTCTGGTTGGGGATGTTGACAATGGAAGAGGCTGTGGATGTGGGGGTAGGGAGTAAATGGGAAATCTCTGCACCATCCCTTCAATTTTGCTGTGAACCTAAAACTACTCTAAAGTAGCAAATCTTGGGATGCCTGGGTGGCTCAGTTGGTTAAGCAGCTGCCTTCGGCTCAGGTCATGATCCCAGGGTCCTGGGATCGAGTCCCGCATTGGGCTCCTTCCTCGGCACGGAGCCTGCTTCTCCCTCTGCCTCTGGCTGCCACTCTGCCTGCTTGTGCTCTCTCTGACAAATAAATAGATAAAATCTTTTTAAAAAATAAAAATGAAGTAGCAAATCTTAATTTTAAAAAATTAAAAATGCACTTGAACATAACAGATGCCCAAATCCCTACTTGAGTTCTATTGAATCCATATCTCTGGAAGTGAAGTTCAGGCCTGTATATTTAAAAAAGGACCCAACATAATTCTGATGAACATCCTGGTTGAAATTGCTGGCATTTATAAATACCTGTTAATCAGAGTGAATTTAATGATGAGATATTTTTTAAAAAACCTTTAACACAACACATGATCTGATGAGCACTGAGTGTTATACACAACTACTGAATCATTGAACACTACATCAAAAAGTAATGATGTACTATATGTTGGCTAATTGAACTTAATAAAACAAGTAAAAATTTAAAAATTAAATGATGGGGGATGATGGAAAAATAGTAAGATTATATTTCACCTCTTTCGCATAAACCATGCCTCTTCCGTTGGCATGTGAAAATAAACATCAATGTGGGAATTCTACTGTGATCATATATCTGCTTCCTTAAAGTTCTAGTTCAAGGTGTGATGCCATTCTTAAAAGCCCAGTACTGCTTTTCAGTATGACAAAATGAACTTTTTCACTTGTATCCCCAATGTCTATTTTCCCATTTCTGATTCTGTTTGAGTTTAGACACACAATATATTCTTAAAATCTCCTTAAAAACTGCTTTGAGACTCTCTGAACAGGACCCTAGAGAAATGCTACAAAATGTGCATCACAAGTTCTATACGGTATAGATTTTCTTTTTAATTCCATATTACATCATTGGCTTTTGAAGCAGCTCTGTTAAAAGAAATACATTTTCCTTCTCCTATTTCAAATAAATAATGCTTGCAAACTCTCAAAGATGCTCAGAGATCTGGGGAACTAGGAATCATGGGAGCCTTTAGCCTCCCAACAGTGTAGACTTTCATAAAAGTAGAATAGATAATTCAATTTTTAGAGAGGTTTAGGCATTGAAGACCACCCCCATCACCCATGCCCCCATCACACACACACACACAAAATAGAATATTTAGTTTAGAGTATCACAATGAGGATGAAAAGTATAAAGTGAGCTTAACACATGAGCATAATCATTGGAAATTCTAAAGTATTTACTGTCTACCTATACCATACTAGAGGATTAGTAAGCTGAGAAAATATTTGCCAGAATTCTCAGTCCTTGCAGCACAAAAATGAATTGAAATGTACAATTCTTATGTAAGCCAAGGAAATTCTTTATTAAATCCCGTATTGTAGGGATTCTGGGTTCCAGCTTCTGTTAATGGTGAAGTAATTTGATTAGACTTACCCTCCCTGAGATAACAACTATAAATCTGGACAAGTAGAAAGTAAAACAACTTTCTGAACTATGTGAAATGACCCAAAGCAGGCAAAAACCAGAGGGAATCTACTCTTGAAAGAGTAACTGCAGCAGTGTTATCTACAAGTTTGTGATTTTTTTTCACTTGCGTATACTTCTCAATCTCTGTGTTCTTGGCAGCAGAAATATGCAACCTTACTCACTGAAGGTACCAGAGGACAGACTGAGAGGCTCACAGAGAAGCCAGCAAGTTTCCAATTCCTGGAAAGAAGGGAATCTCAGAAGGTGAACACAAATTTTTGTGTTCAAAACTCTGATTAAATTCTTAGCAGAATTCTAAATGAAGCAGGTATAGAGGATATCACAGGAAGGCCCAAGCAAAAAGAGGTAGAAATTGAAAGAACTGAACAGAGGTTTCATCTACTGCCTACGATATGGGAGTCAGTGGGGAATTCAAATCCTGCCAAGTCAACTGTCAACTAGAACAAAAGCTACTCTTCAGAAGAATGTCACAGAATCCAGAGTCTCTACAATGTCATTCATAATGTCCATTATCTAATAAAAACTCACCAGGCCTCAGTAAACAGGAAAATGTGACACACATTTTTTTTAGGTAATCAATAGAAGCAGACACTGAGGTGAGCCAGATATTTCAGTTAACAGAGAAGGATTTAGAGTAACAAGTATAAGTATGTTCAGAGTCTTAAAGGAAGATATATGAGGGGCACCTGGGTGGCTTGGTTGGTTAAACGTCTGACTCTTGATTTCAGCTCATATCATGACCTCAGAGTTGTGAGACTGAGTCTCCTGTCAGGCTCTGCACGGTGGGCAGATCCTGCTTAAGATTCTTTCTCTCCTTTTCCTTCTGCCCCTCCCCACTGCTTGTGTGTACTCTCTCTCCTTCTGCCCCTCCCCACTGCTTGTGTGTACTCTCTCTCTCTTAAAAAAAAAAAGAAACATATATTAATAATGAATAAACGGGCACCTGGGTGGCTCAGTGGGTTAAAGCCTCTGCTTTCGGCCCAGGTCATGATCTCAGGGTCCTGGGATCGAGGCCCACATCGGGCTCTCTGCTCAGCAGGGAGCCTGCTTCCTCCTCTCTCTCTGCCTGCTTGTAATCTCTCTCTGTCAAATAAATAAATAAAATCTTAAAAAAAAAAAAAAACAGAGAGAAAAAGATTGAAGAAAAATGAACAGAATTGCATGAATAAACAGATGTGGAATCTTAGCAAAGAAATAAAAAGAATAAAAAAGAATGGAAATTCTAGAAGTGAAATTAATAGCTATGATACAAAAATTCATTGGATGGACATAATGGCAATAAAAGAGCTAATGATTGTGAAGAAAATATTCATTGTAAACAACAGAGAGGGCGCCTGGGTGGCTCAGTGGGTTAAAGCCTCTGCTTTCGGCTCAGGTCATGATCTCAGGGTCCTGGGATCGAGGCCCACATCGGGCTCTCTGCTCAGCAGGGAGCCTGCTTCCTCCTCTCTCTCTGCCTGCTTGTAATCTCTCTCTGTCAAATAAATAAATAAAATCTTAAAAAAAAAAAAAACAGAGAGAAAAAGATTGAAGAAAAATGAACAGAATTGCAGAGACCATTGAGATAATCAAACATTCGAGTAGGAGAAGACAGAAAATGAGAGTGGAAAAGAAAGTGAGAATATAATGGCCAAAAAATATTCTAAATTTCGTAACTGTATCAGATGACAGGTCTAAGAATCTCCAAGAGCCCCAAACAGAAAAAGTACAAAGAAAACTATTTATCACATGGTCAAACTGCTAACATCCAAACATGAGGAGAAAATCTCGATAGTAGCCAAAGAAAAACAATAATGAAGGAACAATGATAAGAATCATAGTGACTTATTATCAGCAACAATGGAGGTCAGAAATGGTGGAAGAATATCTTTGAAATATTGGAAGCCAAAAAAACTCAGCCCATAATTCTATTTACAGCAAAACTATCTATTAAAAATGACTATAAAGTGCATATTTTTAAATAAAAATTGAGAATTCACCAGCAGACACCATTATAAGACACACTGAAGAAAATTCTTCAGGCTACGGAAAAATAATACCAGATGGTGATGGAGATTTAAGGAAGGAATAAAGGTCATTGTAAATTATCAATGTGTGGGTAATAATAAAGTACCATATATCTATATATCTGTAGCTATACACATATATATATATTCTTATTTTTTGTTTCTTTAAAATGCATATAAATACGTGCAGCAAGAGTTGTGACATGATTTGTTATTTTCTCAATTGGCTAGATCCAAAGGCTTTTTCCATAAAGCTTTATAGCACATTAAATGGATGCCATGAAGTTTCTACCTCTAGGTGAGCATTTTGTACTTTGCAATTTGCCATTCATTTGATGTCCATATATATAGTAGGGTGTCTGAAAACTAATTCAATTTTTTGGCATAAAGAAATGAGAGTAAATATTATAGTCTTGGTTCTACATAGTAAAATTGTCAGAGAAATTCCTTATGTTTCTGGTCCTATTATAGAATTAGATGTTCCACATACCTGAGTTTTCAGTAACTGAAACTTTAATTACAAAACAGTAATGTTTCTAAAATATTTTTCTTACCATCCAGATAAGAATATGATGAACACATCTCTGTCTTTCCACTATGACTTACATTCATCTTTAAGGACATCATGTCCTGAAGCTGCCAGGTATGTATGGTTTTTGATCCTTTCAAGTAACGCCATCAGGCTGCTGTGCTTTTTCAGTTTATAGATTTCACTCACTTATTCATCCTTTATCTATTAATTCATTCACTAAACAAAAATCATTCACTCTGCTAGATGTTAAACATACAATAATGAATAAGACTTTCCTTGCCTTCCAAAAGCTCACAGTGGAATGAGGAAGATGAACAAGCGAAAAGAGAGTTTTGTTAGACTTTGCATGATCTTTGCAATCGAAGAGTTGTGCTATTTTTACATATGGTTTTGTCCCTTCTTAGCTGTGTGGTCTTGCATAAGTTACTTACCCTTTCTGAATCTAAGTTTCTTCCTCTCTGGGAATGGAAACTGGTAGCTCCTTGTAGAATCCTTAGGAGGCAAAGGGTGGACCCTGTAACATACTAAGTGTTTAAAAATGCAGATATTGTTATCAAGTATAATGATATACAGATTACTATAAAAGTACTCAAAAGAAATAAAATTTCTTAGAGATTGCAAAATTGGGGGTTTCTTTGTAACTTGTCTGTCCCTCTCTTGACCAATGGGCAATTCTTGTTGCTGTCACCACACCCAACTCTAAAAGTTCACTCTCGTCTTGCCCTTAGGACTCCAGTGAGATGAGGTACATGAGACGTCAGTATTGACACAGGAGAAGGAGAGTTAAAATCTGTTCTTTGCACTAACACAAGGGGTCCAGTAGTGGAATGTTTTCTTGGCCTGCTATAGTTCCAAGAGGCAGAGGAAGCAGAGATACTATGAAGTCACCTCGATGGGTCATGTTTGCAGGTATTATTCTCTTGATGAGACTGGAGGAGAAACTATTTTCTGCATTGTCTTTGAGGGGGAGAAATATAGTCTGAACAAACAGACACACAACCATGGCCTGGATTCTTCCCCTACATGAACCCAGGGTGTACATACACAATGGATGAGGATACTAAGACTCAAGTGAGAATCATGTCCATGCTTAGGTGGAAAAATTGGATTTCATGCTCCAGGCAAGTTACAGACACTAGAAGTTTATGAACAGAGGAATCATATGATCGAAATGACGCTTGAAGAATATTCCTCCCATGGTGGATGACAGAGCAATTCATGAAACTGTAAATTGTTGCTATAATCTTTTAAAAAGGAATAGCAAAATGCTCAAGAAAGCAATCTGGTTTCACCACATTTCAAGTCAGCTGAGGTGTCAATAGAGATTTCAACCTTTGGATGATAATACTAGTGTTAACATTAGTTGAAAGTTATTGAGCACTAAATATATCCTCACCTATATTGTAAAATGATTTTCAACAAGGATGCCAAGACCATTCAAATGGAAAAGGACAGGGTTTTCAACAAATGATGTTGAGAAAACTAGATATCCACATGCAAATGGCTGAAGTTAAGACTGTATCTTAAACCATATACACTAATTAAAATGGATCAAAGACCTAAATGTAAGAGCTACATCTAAAAAACTACTAAAAGAAAACACAGGGAGAAAGTTTTATGATGTGGGATTTAGTCATGATTCTTGAATATGACACCAAAAGTGCAGGCACCAAAAGGAAAAATAGATAAATGGGGCTACATAAAATTTAAAACTTCTGTGCATCAAAGGATACAATTAACAGAGTGTAAAGTCAATCCTTTACATTCGGGAAATGGGAGAAAATATTTGCAAATCATATATCTGATAAAGTGTTAATATCCAGAATATATAAAGAACTCATAATCCAACCACAAAAACTCCAAATCATGCTATTTTTAAAATGGGCAAAAACTTGAACAGACAATTCTCCAAATAAATACACAAATGGCCAAGAAGCATGTGAAAAGATGCTCAACATCACTAATCATCAGGGAAATGCCAATCAAAATCACAACGAGATACCCCCTCAGCCATTAGGATGGCTACTGTGAAAAACAAAACAAAACAGGAAAGGAAGTATTGGTAAGAATGTGGAGAAACTGGAATCTTTGCACAATGTTAGTATAAATATAAATGACTCAGCTGCTAAAGAAAACAGTATGGCAATCCCCCCAAAATTTAAAAGTAGAATTATCATATAATTCAGCAATTCTGTTTCTGGGTATATACCCAAAAGAACTGAAGGCAGGGTCTCAGAGAGATATGTATACACCCATGATGGAAGCAAACTGAATGTTCACTGACAGATGAATGAACTCAAAAAATGTGGTTTATACAAATGATGGAAAATTATTCAGCCTTAAAACGGAAGGGTATTCTAATAATACATGCCACAACATGACCCTTGGAGACATTATGCTAAGTGAAATAAGCCTGTCATACACACACACACACACACACACACGCGTGTGCACACACACACACACACACACACACACAGTAAGATTCCATTTATAGGAGATATGTAGAATAGCCAAACTCCTAGAAACAGAAAGTAAGTCATAGTTGCAGGGACTGAGGAAGGAAGGAATAAGGAGTTATAGTTTAATGGGTACAGAGTTTCAGTTGGAGAAAATGCAGTTCTGGAGATTGGTTGCACAAGATGAGTGTATTTAACATCACTGTGCTGTACACTTAAGTATGGTTCAGATGGCAAATTTCATATTCTGTGCATTATACCACAATTTAAAAAAAATTAAATCTTTAAAGATTGCATGTTTTAGCATAAGCTTAAACTTGTAAACAAAATCTCCATATCGGAACACATTTTTTGTTTGACCCAAGTGTATGAGTTAGAGCCAGTGCCAAGGGAACTGCTGTCATTAAATCTCATTACAGAAACATCCAATCACCCACACTAAAGGATTTAGGAAGAGAGGGGCTGGGGACATTTTGACTTTCTTCCTGCATGCCCCAGAGAAAAACTCAAAGATGACTTTCTAATGGAAGAACAAAGCTTTGTTGTATCTCTCTGGAGATACAAAGTCTATATGCATTTCTGTCTGGTTTTTTTTTCTTTTTTTTCCCCTCACATGTGAGAAACAGCAGCTAAGCTAAGACCAAGGAACTAAAAACAACACAGCAAATTCCCATCCCTATGCCACGCCACCACCACCAACTTGTCTCCAGCTGATAGAATGAGGGAGTTATTCCAGGGCCAAGAATCCAAACCTGGGGTAGACCTGGGAAGTAAACCTTGGGACTGTATTTTCTTTAAAAAGCTGTGTTTCTCAAAGAAGTGCTCTAGACCAGCAACACTGCATCACCTGGGATCTGATCAGAACCCTGAGGGGAACTCAGCAATCTATGCTTTAATAAGCTCTGCTAAAGTTTGAGAGCATTGTAAGTATGAATGCCATCACCACTCATGGAATATGAGTTTATGGAGGAAGGGGGAGGGGTGGAATTTCAAACAAGAAAGCATGACTGAAAATTAAATGCTTACTTTTCGAGGCATGAAATGCTAAGTAAAAATAAACCCAGAAAACAAAAACCTATATCAATAGAAAATTGTTATCTATATATTTTTCTTCAAAGTTCGTTTTCAGAGAGCATCTAATCCCATTAATATTTATATTTTGTTGCTGTTTCAATTAAATTGAATTTTATTATTTTTTTTAAATCTTACTGAGTTTTAACTATCTTTAGTCTTTTTTTTTTAAGATTTTATTTATTTATTTGACAGAGACCAATCACAAGTAGGCAGAGAGGCGAGCAGAGAGAGAGGGGGAAACAGGCTCTCCACCAAGCAGAGAGCCCAATGTGGGGCTCGATCCCAAAACCCTGAGATCATGACCTGAGCCGAAGGCAGAGGCTTAACCCACCAAGCTACCCAGGCACCCCATCTTTAGTGTTTTGCAAAAGACACTAAATGCATTATCCTATTCAGTTCTCACAATAACCCCACATTATAGGGATTATAAAAACCCATTTTACAGATGAGAAAACATTTTTTTCAAGATTTTACCTATTTATTTGACAGAGAGATAGAGAGCACAAGTAGGCAGGGCGGCTTCAGAGGGAAAGGGAGAAGCAGGCTCTCCACCAAGCAGGGAGCCGGATGTGGGACTCAGTTCGGGACTCCATCCCAGGACCTGGGATCATGACCTGAGCTGAAGGCAGCTGCTTAACCGACTGAGCCACCAAGGACCCCAGATGAGAAAACATTAAAAAAAAAATTGAAGTATCTTGCCTTTGGCCATACAATGGAGTAAGCGGCAAAGCTTTAATTTCAAATGTAGTCTAACTCAGAGTCTGAGCTTACTTAGCATTTATTCTTCTCTGTTGGGTAGATCTTCTTGGACAATGAATTTGTGGACAATCTGTCTCTCACCTAGAAATATGTATGACTCACGGTGTCCCTTTACCATTTCAATACAATCTGCTTTCACTTTCTGTCCATTTTTTCTACTGAAAATCCCTACCTCGTGCCTCTCTCTGTTCAGCCCAGGTCACATTGTGCTGGCAAGTGAGCTTTCCTTAAACATGACTCTCAGAGTTTCCTTAAAAGTGACCTGTCAGAGCTCAGGTCAAAAACTCCTAAACATCAAATCTCTTTTCTTTATGTCCTCCACCGTCACACCTCACTCTGCAATAATGGATTTGGATGCCCACCCATGTTCACTCTGGCAACAAACCTTGGTCTGTTATTCACTCTATTGTTAAATACATTCCCTTCCCTGTAGATTGGTCAGCGTTCCCCCAGCCTCAGGAATAGTCTGTGGTCACCCCAACTGCATTCTTCAACTCCTGTAGTCTTCTGGACTAGAATATTCTCTCTTCTCTCTTGTGCCCATTCAAATTCCACCCCGCCTCACCTCTTGGCTTGAGCCTCCATTGACCTCCTCCACCTTCCCCATCCTCCTTCAGGCTCTCGCTGCCTGCTGGGGTGGTCTTGAAACCTTAGGGAACTAGGTCCCTCTCAGTGAAACACTTGTGCATGTAGATTTATACACTACATAAATGTACTACTTTATGGATATTGTAAATGTGCATTTTAAAGCTTCACAAGAGTAGAAATTAAAGCGTTCTGGTATCTCCTCCCTTCTCCTCAAATGATTGTTGTGAGGGGCCATGAGGCACAAACCCGCGTCCACTGTGAAGTCTCTAGGCTCTCCCTCCTGTGGCCATTTCATCTAATGCTGCCCGCTTTCCATGTCAGTTTGTTGTGTGCTCCTAATTTGTCTTCTTACAAAATATCTTGTATGTTTTTTAAGGGGAACAAACTCTACTTTCACTGGCTAAAATGGAATACCATATAGTGGGTGCCCAATTCATTATTGATACAAGTTCATCAATGTTCACCGCATTCAGCAGACATGCTAAACTTTCAAGACTGCTGGTGATCGATCTTTGGATCATAGCTCCTGGTCATTGTGTAAAACAAGATGGTAGTAGTTTAGGTTTCTCTAACTTCAAAGGAAAGCCAGGCAGTTAATGGATCTGGTGCCACTTGGTCAGTTCCCGTGAAATTGGAGATTTCAAAAAAAATAGTCCAACTTGAAGACCCAGAGAGAATAAAATATTTCACCAAGTCTTGGCAATTAGAGAATAGTGTGACTTTTTTGTTTCCTTCCCATCTTCCTTGCTTCTCTTCTTTTTAAATTTTTTCTCCCAGCTCTACTGAGATATAATTGACATATAACATCGTGTAAGTTTAAGGTATGTAAGTATATGATACACTTTTATAAGCTATAATCACCATGCTGTACCTTAGATCTCCAGATCTCATTAATCTTAAAAGTTTGTGCCTTTTGACCAATATCTCTCCATTTCCTTCATCTGGTAACCATCACTCTACTCTCTGTTTCTCTGAGCTCAGCTTTTTTAGGTTCCACATATATATGATATCATAGAGTATTTGTCTTTTTCTGCCTGACTTAATTCACTTAGCATAATGCCCTCGAGATCCATTCAAGTTGTTGCAAAGGGCAGGATATTTCCCTCTCTGTGGCCAAATAATACTCCATTATGTATATGTCACATCTTTATCCATTCATCCATCCATGGACACTTACGCTATTTCCATGTTTATTGTAAATAATGCTGCAATGAACATAGGAATGCAGCTATCTCTAGAAGACTCTGATTTCAATTCCTTTGGATACATACTCAGGAGTAGGACTGTTGGATGATCTATGGTAGTTCTATTTTTAAGTTTTTGAGGAACCTCTATGCTGTTCTCCACGGTGACCCCACTAACTTACATTCCTACCAGCAGTGCATGAGTTCCTTTTTCTCCACATCCTCATCAACACTGTTATCTCTTCCCTGACTCTTTTTGAGTCCTGTGTAGATGTCCCCGGATTACCCGGAGGGCAGGCAGCATCCCCTGAAGCACCTAGCAAAATGAAAGGAGACGCCATGCACCAAAATCAACATTTAGTGAACAATGCAATGTTTTAAAATCATTCTCTTTATTTAGTGAAGTTTCAGTCTATCACTGCTCAGAATAATCACCTTGGTTGGGAAGGGTGGAGAATCCTATTACTAAGGTGCGTTTTTTTTTCTTAAATGTCAATTTCACAACTTTAAATGTAGTCTTATGTTATTAAAAACTTCTGAAACATGTTTCATTCTTTTCTGTTCTCCCCTCATTTTTTACACCTTTGTTAATTATCTGAAAGATGGAGAAAGTAGCACATAAGTGAAATTTGCCAGTGCTGACAAACTAGATAGTTGCAAAGGGTTCAAAGAGAGGGAGGGAAATTGCGTAGGACATAAAAAGTCACACCATTCTTAATAAATAATGAGAAAATGTCTAGCCATTGCCATGAGTGATTCATCTGAAGCATTAACACTCTAACTTACACGTGCAATAATACTGTCAGGGAAGACAAAACTCACCAGCAAGACCTATTTTCCATATTCCTGAGTATAATACACCAGCACAACTGCCATGTTTCACTTTCAGTGGACAGCCGTGGATGCTTTTATTGACCTTTGATGATAAAAATTTACCAAACAATATTGCGATCTTGCGTATGATTTTGGAAAGCATAGTCTGGCCAGAAAAGAACCACTCTCCTGGCCCCTGCAGAGCTGGTCTTAGAGTGATTCCACAGTGTAAGCCCTCTCTGATGTTCCTCTAGTCTGATGTCCTGCTAAGCACGGAACTCAGCTGCACCTGCAGGATAATGGGAGAATCTCAGGCGGTCAAGGGCAAATTGGAGACTTAGGTGGCAGCCAAGTTGCTGATGCTTCCCTTTCCCTTAGATCTTGGTGGGGGGGTCCGTGGGGTAGAGTGTGCAATTGTCCTCATTGTAGTTATCACAATGTGACTTCATTTCCTAACAATCTTCTCTGCGATCACTTATTAATCAACTACATGTGCAGAAACTACTATCTCACCTCCTCATGATCGCCTGGCAAAGCAGGTATTAGATATTCCCCAGATGAGAAAATACATTCAGAGAGATGAAGTCATTTGCCCAGATTCACACCGTTAGTAGTAAGTAGACGTCAAGACAGCCTAATTTCCAAACCCAGCCTTTTCCACTTCCCTGGGCTATCTCTTGCCTGCCTTGCAGGGTGACTACTAATCATTATATGCTCAATGTATATAAAATATAGGTCTATGAACACATCTCCCCAAATGCTAGCCTGACTCCTCTCATTCTTAAATCACAACCTTTCCTTTACGTTTTGTTTTTGTTGCTGTGACAGTTCAGTCTCTTCTGGTTCCCTGTGGCTTCCCCTTAGATCTCCAGCAGCAAGTAGCTCCGATAGCATTTTCCCAAGATGCCATCAATGTCATCCCACCCCCACCCCCAATACCCATTCCTTGCAGAATGAGTGTCCAAGGGAAACATTTTTTTTGTCCTTATTTTAACTGCATTTCAAACACAGGGCTCAAAGAGCCACAAAGTCCATTAACTGAACTTCAACACAGTGGTTGGAAGAAGTTTAGTTTTATATGCAATTTTATCTATTTCTATACTAGAATTCTTTAACTATAACTGAAGATTCTAGTCTTGACAGAGGACTAACTTTGTGAGATGTAGGAGGTGGGAAAAAATAGACTTAATCTAACTATGAGAAAAGTATTTCAGAGTTTTTTTAAAAAAATCTTTTTTCCAAGCACCTTTCCCACCTACATTCCAAGTCAAGAAGAATGCTACCAAATATCTTTTCCTAAAATACGCCCTTTGGGTTCTGTGTAATAGTAATGTGTTAAAGAGTATGAAGATCTTCTTTAAAAAATTTCTTCTAGGAGAATAGTTTCCAAAGTGTGGTCCTCGGAGCCCTGGACAGTACATGATATCCTTTCACAGGTGCTGTGAAGTTAAAACTATTTTCACAACAAAAGTAGGACATTATTGCCTTTTTACATCTTATTCTGTCATGAAAATACAGTGGAATTTTCCAGAGGCTATGTGGCCTGTAAGGATATCATTGCTCTGACAGCATTTATTCTGATATTTCAAAAATCTCACTTCACTTTTTAATACAATAAATGCTAATATAATCTACATGAGAAAAAGCTCTATGAGGTCCCCAATAGCTTTTCAGAATGTAAAAACGATTATGAAATCAAAAAGTCTGAGAATTTCTATTCCAAGAAATACTTGGTCATCTGACATTAGTATCTTATGAAATAAGCAGAAAGAAGGCCCCACACTTCCAGGATGGTAATGATAATGGAGGATGTAACAAGAGGAAAAGAAATGAGCTCTAGTATTCCCGAAGATTGCTCTGAGGACATCAGGCTGGGACACACACCTGCAAACTACATGAACAGTAGCAAAATGAAGGGAGAGTAACAAAAGAGCAAAGCTCTAGCCATGCTTTGTGCACTCATTCAGAATTAACACAGCAAAAGTGAGTGGATCTAGATGGGGAATTCAAAAGAAAAATTCAAGTTAGAATTGGTGTTCCCACATTGGGTTACCTGCTCGGGTTCTTCTCACCAAGCACAGGTATGTGAACAGCGATCTGAGACATGCTGGTCTAATCTACAATGCCTGCCCGAACTCTCTGAAGAGCACAGAAAGGAAATCAGAGACAACTGCCATGTCTGCTTAGCATGGACTCTCCTTGGAGCCAAATGACAGATGTGGAGGAATGCTGGCTTTACAGAGAGCCCACCTGTTCAATCTTGTCAAGGATGGAACTCCTAGAACCAGTGATTGGGTGCAATCTCAAAGCTGCCTCATTGTGGGCCTTGCAAAAGCAGTCTGATTAGTTATTCTTTGTGTAATCAAACCACACAAATACCATTTGTGTGGTTTTCTCTGCACCCAAGCTTGCAATTATCTGATAAAATAAGAAGTAGCACTGATATCCTTCAGAACTTTGGGAAGTTGAGAGGAATGAAGTGTCCACTTTCAAAGGCCAAGTTCTGAGAAAGTCATGTCTTGGTATTGATTGATGTACTTAATACTAGCAGATTTCTACAAAGCTTTCTACTTTTAATTAATAGCTTAAAAAAACTGGAAATCATTCTAAACAGTCATTCAAGACAATATCAGGAAACACCTTATATAGAGCAAAATTTCAAGTACCCAGAAATTCCAGGTACTTCCAATTAGCTATATGTTCTCATTAACCACTGCTGAACAGAGAAGGGCATCCAAAAAAAAGTGTAATCTTGCTGCTTAGTTCCAAAGAGCTCAAGCAATGGTTGAACAACAGTGTGAATCTACTTAATGCCACTGATCTATACATTTAAATACGGGAAAGATGGTAACTTTTATGTTATGTACAAGGCATACTTAGGAGATACGGTGGGTTTGGTTCCAGACTACCATAATAAAGTGAATATAACAATGAAGTGAGTCAAATTAATTTTTTGGTTTCCCAGTGCATATAAAAGTTATGTTTACACTATCCTGTAGCCTGGTAAGTATGCAATAGCATTATGCCTAAAAAATATACCTATCTTAATTTTAAAAATGGCTTGCTGTTAAAAAAACTAACCATCATCTGAACTTTTGGTGAGTTGTAGTCTTTTTGCTGGGGGAGGGTCTTGCCTCAGTGTTGATGGCTGTTTGGGTGGCTATGGTAATTTCTTAAGAGAAGACAACAATCCAGTTTGCCCCATCCATTGACTCTTCCTTTCACAGATGATTTCTCTGCAGCATGAATGCTGTTTGATAGCATTTTGCCCATGGTAGAACTTCTTTCAATATTGGAATCGATTCTCTCAAACCCTGCCACTGCTCTCTCAACCAAGTTTAGGTGATCTTCTAAATACTTTTCTCTCATTTCAACAATCTCCATAGCATTTTCAGCAGGAGTAGTTTCCATCTCAAGAAGCCAGTTTCTTGGCTCATTCATAAGAAGCAACTTTTCACCTGTGAAAATTTTATCATGAAATTACTGCAACTCAGTCACACCTTCAGGCTCCACTTGTAAGTCTAGTTCTCTTGCTATTTCCACCACATCTGCAGTGATTTCTTCCACTGAAATCCTGAACCCCTCAAAGTCAACCATAAGGGTTAAAATCAACTTCTTCCAAACTCCTCTTAATGGTGATATTTTGACCTCTTCCCATGAATCATGAATGTTCTTAATGGCATCTAGAATGGCAAATACTTTCCAGAAGGTTTTCTTTTATTTTTTTAAGATTTATTTATTTGGGGTGCCTGGGTGGCACAGTCGATTAAGCCACTAACTCTTTGTTTTGGCTCAGGCCATGATCTCAGGGTTCTGAGATTGAGCCCTTGATGGAACTACATGCTCAGTACAGAGTCTACTTGAGATTCTCTCTCCCTCTCCCTCTGTCCCTCCCACTCATCCTTGAGCTCTCTCTCAAGCAAAATAAATGAGAGAAAGAATGCATGTGTCAGCAGGATTATCCTGAATCATCCTAGTTAGATCTGCACAACTTGTTGCACCTTCTACATCAACACTTGCTGCTTGACCTTGCACTTCGATGTCATGGAGACAGCTTCTTTCCTGAAAGCTTATGGACCTTCATAGAGTTGAAGAGAGTTAGGGCTTTGCTCTGCATTAGGCTTTGGCTTAAGGGAATGTTGTGGCTGGTTCGGTTTTATAACCAAACCACTAAACTTTCTCCATACAGCAATGAGGCTGTTTTGCTTTCTTATCATTTAGGTATTCACTGTAGTAGCACTTTTAATTTCTTTCAAGAATTTTTCCTTTGCATTCACAACGTGGCTAACTGGCGCAAGGGGCCTAGATTTCAGCCTGTCTTGGCTTTCGACATGCCTTCCTCACTAAGCTTAATCATTTCTAGGTTTTGATTTAAAGTGAGAGACATGTAACTTCACCTCTCACATGAACACTTCGAGCCCATTGTAAGGTTAATAACTGGCCTAATTTCAATAGTATTGTGTCTCAAGAGGGCAGGAGGCCTGTGGAGTGGAGAGACAGGAGAAAGGCTGGCTGGTTGGTAGAGCAGTCAGAACACACAGGTGTATCTATTAAGTTTGCTGTCTTACATGGGCATGATTTGCACTGCCACAAAATAGTTACAATAGTAACATCCAAGCTCACTGATCACGGATGACTTTAACAGAGGTAATAATGGAAACATTTCAAATATTGCAAGAATTAACAAAATGTGACCCAGAGACAAGAAGTGAGTAAATGCTATTGGAAAAATGGCAAAAACAACAACAACAAAAAACCTTGCTTGATGCAGACTTGCCACAAATCTTCAATTTGTTAAAATATATATATATATATATACATACTCATATACAATATCTGTTAAGCACAGTGAAATGAAGCACAATAAAACAAGATATGTCTGTATATAATATCACAATAAAAAAGTGGGGTTGGGAAGGTGTCCAAGCTGCAGTAAAGAAAAACCACTCCGAATTTACTCTCCAAATCAAGTTGATTTCCAGGGTTAGGCAGATAGAATGTGCCAAACTACATTTGATATAGCCTGATTTCAGCAAGTGGGAATCTATACTTGGGCAGTAAAATGGATATACATCTGTACTTTGAACAGGAAGATTATTTTAATCACTATATGTGTAGGTATTATAAAACTGATCAAATTATGAACAATACAGACTTTTGCACCCTGGACTGCCCTTGGCTACTGGGGAGCTATTTGCAAAACCTAGCGCTTTGCAAAACTAATACTTAGTATCCCTGTTTGACGGCCACATTTGTGCAGCTGTTTGAACTGTTTGGACTCATACCTAGATATTGATTTGCAGAGTCAGGATTTTAACACTTGAGCCCTTGAGAAATATAACCTCAGAAACAGGGCTATAGTTTTAAAAAATAAGTAAAAATTGTACTTTTTGAGTGGTTTCGTGATTTTCAAGATACTTATTAAGTAAAAAGAATCAGGTTATCAAGCAGTATATGCAATAGGACTCTATTTTTATATTTAAAAATATATATACAAGCATAAACTTGTTAGAAATTTAAAACATTAAATTTAGATAGTAGGATAATCCAGGAATGGGGAGTGGGAAGCTGTAGAAAGATATGCAGGCTTATTTTATTTTTTATTTTTTTAATGATTTTATTTATTTATTTGAGAGAGAGAGAGAGAGAAACACAGTGGGGGAGGGGTTGAGGGAAAGGAAGAAGCAGGCTCCCCATTGAACAGGAAACTGCCAAAGGCTCCATCCCAAGACCCTGAAATCATGACCTGAGCCTGAGCTGAAGGAAGATGCTTAACTGACTGAGCCACCCAGGTGCCCCCAAGATATACAGGCTTATTTTAAATAAGAAATGGGACTTATTAAATAGCAAATAAAATGGCCTTTAGTATAAAATGGTTCTATGCATCTAAATTTAGTGTGCCAAGGACAAACCAGCCAACAACTCAAGACATTAATTATGTTCCAATCTTCTAACCAAAATAGGTATGGGTTTGATTCACTAAATTAAGGTGTAATTTTATGTACGAAAGCCTTTTTAAAACTCAGTAAAGCAGGCAACTAACTCATGACCTGAGAGAATTTGTAAACTATTTGCATTCTAAACCAGGGATATTTTTCTTCAATGTTGAGTGCAAAGTCTACACATACTTAGATATGTTTTTTTTTATAAAATAATAAAAAGAATCTAGGATATGGCATACTGGCATTTACAAAATTCTCTATTATTTTGCCCAATTCTAAGGTAATGATTACATATCCAAATCATGGCTCAGTATATTATTAGAAAAGCCATTCTAACATAATAGGCTATATTAGCATCAGGGTCATAATTATTTTTCTAAGCTTGGTGAAGCACAAAATGATAAATTTGTTGGGATGAATGATGGGCTTGTATGGAAAATAACCATAAAGATACAGTGAGCTTAGAAAGAGGCATTACAACCACAGAGAGGTAAGGTTTGAGTAGAAACAAACATTATTTTTCACTCTTCTCTCGATTCATGTATTCATGAATGTATTCATTTAAAGAAGAGAGACCAAACATAAGTAGCTAATACTACTTGAGGCAAGTTTTCCTGACATCAGTCAAGAAGTTGGCAACTCTTGGGGTGCCCGGGTGGCTCAGTTGGCTAAGCAACGGCCTTCGGCTCAGGTCATGATCCTGGAGTCCTGGGATTGATTCCCACATCAGGCTCCCTGCTTGGTGGGGAGTCTGCTTCTCTATCTGACCTCTCCCCTCTCATGTTCTCTCTCCCTCTCAAATAAATACATAAAATCTTAAAAAAAAAAAAAAAAGTTGTTGACAACTCCTACATTTTCTCTATGGCTATATCCCCAATAAATACATTGTGATTATAATAAAAATTACTGGAAAAAAAAGAACAAAATATCCCTTATCTTTATTAACAGAGATTTTCCAGATTTTTCTTCAATTATTCCTTCAAAAGAAGTGCCAAGTTTGGTTTATTGATTTCAAACTTCATTACAAATCAAAACGGCATGGTTATTATCATAAAAACAGACACATAGACCAATGGGACAAAATTGAGAGCCCAGAAATAAGCCCACACATACATGGCCAACTAATATTCGAGAAGGAATCCAAGAATACTCAATAGGGAAAAAGTAATCTCATCAGTAAATGGTGGGGAAACCGGATATCCACACGCAAAAGAGTGAAACTAGACCACTCACAAAAATTAACTCAAGGGGGCGCCTGGGTGGCTCAGTGGGTTAAGCCTCTGCCTTTGGCTCAAGTTACGATCTCAGGGTCCTGGGATCTCTGCTCAGCGGGGAGACTGCTTCCCTCTCTCCCTCTGCCTGCCTCTCTGCCTACTTGTGATCTCTCTGTGTCAAATAAATAAATAAAATCTTTTAAAAAATTAACTCAAAATAGATGAAGGACATGAATATAAGACCTGAAACCAGAAAACTCCTAGAATGAAATAAAGGAAAAAATCTTCTTGACATCAGTCCAGGCAATGATTTTTTTGGACTATGATACTAAAAGCAAAGACAATAAGCAAATATCAGTAAGTGGGACCACATCAAACTAAAAAGATTCTGCACAGAAAAAAAAAGTCAACAAAAATGAGAAAGCAACCTATGGAATGGGAGTATTTGCAAACCATACATCTGATAAGAAGTTAATATCCAAAATATATAAAGAACTCCTGCAACTGAAAAGCAATAAATAAATAAATAAATAAATAAATAAATAGTCTGACTAAAATATGAGCAGAGGCCTTGAATTGACCTTTCTCCAAAGAAGTCATACAAATGGCCAACAAGTACATAAGGAGGTGTCACACATCACTCATCATCAAGGAAACTCACACCTGTTAGAATGGCTATTATCAAAAAGAGGAGAGATAACAAATGTCGGTGAGGATATGAAGAAAAGGGAGCCCTGGTGCACTGCTGGTGAGAATGTAAATTAGTGCGGCCACTGTGGAAAACAGAACGGAGGATTCCCAAAAATTTAAAAATAAAACTACCATACTATCCAGCAATCCTATTTCGAGGTATATATTCAAAGAAAGTGAAATTATTATCTTGAAGAGATATCTGCCCTCTGGTGTGTTCACTGTAGCTTTATTCACAGTAGCAGAAACATAGAAACAACCTAAGTGTCCATTGACAGTTGGATGAATAAATAAATAAAAATATGTCACATTTTATATATATACACATATATATAATAGCTTGTATAAATATACGTAAATATATAAATATATGAATTATATGTATATTTTGTTGTATTCCACATTTATAGACATTGAAATATTATTGTACTAATTTAAAAAGAAGGAAATATTATTTGTGACAACATGGATGGACTATGAGGGCACTATGCTAAGTGAAATAAATCAGACAAAGACAAATACTATATGATCTCACTTATATGTAGACTCTAAAATATTGAACTCATAGAAAATAGGGAGAGTAGAATGAGCGTTGCCAGGAGCTGAGGGGAGGGGGGAATGGGAAGATGTTGGTCAAGGGTTACAAACTTGCAGTTGTAAATTGAATAAGTTCCAGGGATTTAAGGTGCCGGCTCCGTGAGTATAGTTAGCAGTACTGAGCTGTATACTTGAAAGTTGC
>LNAC01001033.1:279948-378526 GCA_002007465.1 Ailurus styani | reverse complement strand
TGACTCCCTGCTGAGCAGGGCGCCTGAGGCAGGACTCAATCCCTGGACCTTGGGATCATGACCTGAGCAGAAGGCAGATGGTTAACCGACAGAGCCAGGCATCCCTAACACTGTTTATCATAGAATTTTTCTGGCACTTTACACCTATGAGCTAAGTAAAGCCTCACAATTTCCCCCTATGGAAAGAACCTACCAGTATTCCCATTTACAGATAAGGAAATCCAATGGAGTAGGTACTTCAGTGGCCCCTTTTTGCTGACGAGGAAGTTGACAAACAAGGGTTCTCGGTCACTTATTCCAGGTCGGAAGGTCAGAGATAGAATTCACCCCAGGCAATCTGGCTCGAGGCCCGGACAACAGAACAGAATGGCTTCTGTGTAGATTGTGGATAGAGTCAAGGAAACCCTCCCAGTCCTCGCCTTTAGGGAACTTACAGTCTTTTTAGGAAAGCACATCAATCAACATCAATCAACCAATACTGAATAACTGGGGGGTGGGGGTGGGGGGAGTGTCCCCAAGGTTGTGTGGAATCTAATTTAAATGGAGAGGTACAAAGAAAGGCAAGTCTTCTCAGAGAAAGTATATCTTAATGAATAAGCTTCGGCAAGATGAAGAGCTGGGAAGAGAGGGGTCTGTGAAGTAAAACAGCAGGTGAGGAAGGCCTAGAGGTGGGAGCGCTCACGGCAATCCCAAAGGCAAAGTGAGGCCACCACTGGGGCGAAATGAGGTGGGAGGGGGTGCAATTGCTAGGTAGGCAGTGGTAATCCCAGGAGGGTTTCCCTGAGGCTTTTTTAAAATATTATCTGAGGTGAATGGAAGGTCTTTGAAAAGTATTAAGCAAAGGAGAGATTCCTCAGGTTGGTATGAGAGGAATGTGCTGGAAGGCAGCTGGGCTGGAAACAAAGCAGGACAGCCTTTTGAAGGCTCTGATAGCCTGGCCAAGGCAGATGGAGGTTTGGAAACTACAGGTGGTGGAAGAAGTGGGTGCCTTCAAAGTGGATCTGGAGGTGGGTCTGGTCATACCTGACAGGTCTCCAGGTGACTCAAGACCCCACAGGAATCCTTGCTGTGCGTGCATCAACATGGGTTTTAAAAGTTGAAATGCTGGAAACAATGCCCTTTTCTTACATATTTTAAATCCTGGGTTACACTTTAAAATAAGCATGGTTCTTTTTATGGATCAATGACATGGGAAACAAGACAACACTAAAAGTTTGCTTAAAAACTGATGATGGTATGATTTCTCTGATATGAGGAACTTGACAGTCAGGGTGGGGGGTCGTGGGGGGTAGGGAGGGAAAAATAATGAAACAAGATGGGATGGGGAAGGAGAAAAACCATAAGAGACTCCTAATCTCACAAAACAAACTGAGGGTTACTGGGATGTGGGAGGGTAGGGATAGGGTGGATGGGTTATGGATATTGGGGAGGGTTTGTGCTATGGTGAATGCTGTGAAAGATGTAAACCTGATGATTCACAGACCTGTACCCCTGGGGCAAAGAATAAAAAAAATAAAAATAATAAATAAATAAATAAATAAATAAAAACTGATGATGGAGCAAATCTCTGGAACAAACCCTTCCCTTTGAAGTGTCACTTGTACAGTATCTACTTAGGAACTACTCATAACTTAGGTCCTTACAGTTCCGAAGAATCCCTTCATAGTTCAGAGACGTGTGAGCCATACTTCTATTAAATCCCTTCTCGTGACGTCTCAAGTCTGGCAAAGTTCTGTGTGAGCCCATACTTCAAGGGACGACCTCACCACCTAAACAACTTTCTAGATCATCAAAGCCAGCGCTAGGCCAGAGACAGAGATTAGCAAGGTCCTGGAGCCACACAATCAAGGTTATAGAATTCTGTCCTAACAACACTGGCCAGTCACTTGGCCTGTCACTTCAGTCACTTGGCTTGAATGGACCATGACTGATTTCGTAAGAGTATTCTAGAGATGCATCGAACGGGTAATAATTCCACCCAGAAAATACTGTTTTTGATCTACCCAAAGTCTATCCAACCACAAAGCCTTGTTCTAGCCCATTCTGTTTTGCCGAGCTTTTCCTCTTCTTTCTCTTCCTTGAACACGACTTCAGGTAGAGGAAATTCAAGCTGCTGCTACCACAAACTCTGGGGCTATTAGCCAGGATGGAGTTCCTGAAGACAATCAAAGCAGAGACCTGTCGAGCATAATTCACTTCTTTTACATTTCACTAGGATACGAACATACAGATACTAACCTTTCAGACCCTGAGCCTTACAAGGTGGCCAGTGAGTGCTGGGATTCAGCCAACTTCTTGCCCTGGTATAAAAGAGCAGTGTGTTTGCAGGTATGTGTTCTGCTGGAAGTCTTGTCTTTTCCTAGATTTGAGGAAAGGCAGCCTTAGGGTTAGCAGTGGCCTTGCACTTAAACCTCAAATACAATAAAGGATAAGATCACTACCCGTCGCCTTAATAAAAATGGAGCCAATAGACTCCAAGTTAATTGAAGAAAGTGGTCATTTTCTTTAGAAATGGGGACTCTGGTCCTAGTGTTCAGCTGAGTGAAAGATACTTAGTGATCTTGTATAGTAAAAATAAAAATTCACTAAATCTCAGTTAATGAAAATAAATATCACTAACCACCAATACATCTTTGTATTGGTGCATCTTTGTAGCAGAGAATGTGGTTCTGCTTTTAAAGGAAAAACTAGAAATCAGATTAATATTCAGTCCATTTATCAGCATTGGCTTTAGGTGAAACAGATGTTAACAACTTTAAATCACTCTTACACTGTATTTTGAAAACTTCTTGCTTTATAAAATTTGGCAAAGAATTCACTTTCAGATAATTAACTTCTGCTTATTGCTGAGTTTGCATACTTTGCTCCAGATCAGAAAATAACCTAAACAGTTTCTGCATCTAGAGTGTTCTTTTTCACAGGCTGGCATGCATCAAGCAAAGAACAAGGAAACGTCAAGCCCTAAATCTTTACAATGAGTTTATGATCTGCAGTTATGTGGAAGGTTTATTGATCAGTCACTGTTGTTTGATATTTTGCTGCAAAGGGCAGAGTTTACTCTGGAACTTTCTGCTCTCAGCAACTTGGTTAAACTTCTATTATAATTTAGAGATACTGAAAGAACGAAAGAATGAAAGAAAGAAAGAAAGGCCATTCTGGAGATAGTTCATGTCATGGCAAGCATAACAAGTCCTAGAGTACAGAGAAATCACTGAAGCTTCAATAGTTTCAAGTATTAGAATAGGGCTTCCTATTTCCTAGGAGAAAGCTGGTTAGAATTATAGGAGTATCTGAATGAAAATTTAAAAAAAGGACAGGCTTCACAACAGGACCATTTTTTAACCTTCTGCCATCATGCTGGGTAAGTAGCTTGATGAGGAGAATGAGGGTGGCATTGTCATTCTGATGGCTCTTTATCATTTTTAAATCCCATTCTGTCAAATTATTTCATTTAATCCAACCTATTCGATGCCATTCCCAATTTATATAAGGAAATTGAGATTCAGAGAGGTTAATGTTGAGATCACACAGCCAATAAAGAAACATCACTAGAGAGGAACTTGGAAGACATTTCAAGAAATCATAACTTTATTTGACTTTTTGCTTAACATTTTGAAGTTTCAGCAGCAGAACAGCAACATCAGGAAGAAAAGATTTATGCCTGCGAAAAGAAGTCTCCAGGTCGTGCATCAGTGGGCATGCGATGCCAGCAATGGTTTTTGCCAGCCATTGTGTTAGCAATGATGGCTCCTTCGAGAAAACATGGAAAGGTCTTCCTTTGAAAAGAAACTTAATGCATAAACCAGATAGCTATTTCTGCAGAGTCCAAAAAATTCATTTTGAAAGCTACACACTAATGAGATAAATTTAAGAGAAATAACTTTCTTTCCAACTATCTCCTTTTTCCATTCAGGATGTGCTGAAAACTTTTAAAAATTAGAACACCTAGCATATATTTTTTTCAGATTTTATTTATTTGACATAGACACAGCAAGAAAGGGAGCACAAGCAGGGGGAATGGGAGAGGGAGAAGCAAGCTTTCCCATGAGCAGGGAGCCCAATGCGGGGCTTGATCCCAGGACCCTGGGATCATGACCTGAGCTGAAGGCAGACACTTAACGACTGAGCCACCCAGGCGTCCAGAACACCTAACATTTCTATCAGAGCTATATATTTCATTCAACTCACTGAGTTTTATGGAAAGAGCTACTTAGAAGTGGTGGGGGGTATTTATAGAAAATGAAAACAATTATTTCTGCAATTTCAAATATAAGTTACTATATCTTATGTGTTGTCTCCAAGCTCAGTCATTAAATAATTTTTAGGACTGGCCTCAAGTGAAATGTGCTTTCTAAACATCTCAAATGTGCACTGAGTCTTCTCAAGCATGCAGAATAAGGTACATTAAAAATATGATGACCAATCGATGCTGAAAGTTTGTCCCATGTGTATGGGGTTCCATTTCATTTTGCATAAATGTTTTCTAAGGACTTTGGCTTATCAAGGACCAAGCTGGACACAGGGCTTCAATTATACAAGAAGGGGATTAATTTCCTCTGTGAGCCAAACTACCACCATAAAAAAAAAAAGAAGAAGGTGTTAAGTTTGAGTTATTATGAGCTCTTTTAATTAGTTCTTTTTGTTCTAAGAGACTTCCGTTTCACAAGAGGAAGTATCTAAAATCCTCTTAATAGACTACATGATTTTAAAGAATATTTTGGAAATATTTGTAGAACTTTAAATTTTAAGGCCTGTTGTATATAATCTAGTCATTTGCTCAGTAAATGGTCATTTGAAACCTAACAACACTTTTTTCCCAGATTGCCTACTCTACTTCATAGTCATCAAACACAGAGTCTTTTCTCTGTCTTTATGTTTTTGATAACCTCTTGCTACACTCTGCCTTTAATGTCTGTGAAACCTTTTAAGTTAAGCTATTTGGCTTCCATCTGTTCAGTTGCACTGGCAACTACTAGCATGTGGGCGTATCTGAGTTGGTTGTAAATATATTCATGTCTTTTTATCACTTATCATTTCATCCATTCATTTAAGNAGACCTTTTAAGTTAAGCTATTTGGCTTCCATCTGTTCAGTTGCACTGGCAACTACATAGCATGTGGGCGTATCTGAGTTGGTTGTAAATATATTCATGTCTTTTTATCACTTATCATTTCATCCATTCATTTAAGAAATATTTGTTGATGGTCTATTGTATATACCAGGTTCTGATATAGGTACTGGAGATGGAGCAGTAAAGAAAGAGGTGAAAATACCCCTTTCCATGGAGCTCCTAGTCAAGGCAGTGGGAAGGGGAAGACTGTGTACAAATAAAGGCAACACATACTATGTTGGATTGTAATACACACAGTGAGAGAGAGAATGTGGGTGGGAGAAGGAAGTGCAATTTTAAAAATGGTACCCAAAGAAGTCTTCATGGAGGAAGATACATTTAGCAAAGACCTGGAGGTGGCAGGAGTTACAGGGACACCTGAGGAAGAGTGGCTCAGGTAGAGGGAGCGGGGATGCCTGGCGTGTTCTAGGAGCAGCATGGAGTTGGGGCTGAAGGTGGAGAACAGCAGGAGATGAGGAAAGAGATATCGAGGCCAAAGAGGAGGATCTATTAGGATTTAGGTTTTTTATTTCTACAAGGTAGAAATCATTGAGCAAGGAAGCAAAATATGACTTATATTTTTGAAAGTTATTAGTGAGGTGGCTGGGCTGACAGTAGTCCTTAGAAAAGCCAGGGTCAACACAGGGGAGCCAGTTAGGGAGTTATTACAATAATCAAGACAGAGATAATATTGACCTGAGCCAGGGTAGTAATGGCAGAGATGGTGAAAAGGAGTTGGATTTTGGACCTAGCTGAAGGTAGAACAAATAGATTTTACTACAGATTAGATATGGGATGTGAGAGAAAGGATATCATTAAGGCTGACCTCAGGGTCTGACCTGAACAACTGCAAGGGGAGAAATATCATTGTCCTGTTGGAGCTGCCAGCAGCACCAGAGACCCAGGAGACGGAGGTAGAAAAGGCTGCAGTGGATCTAGGGGCCCAGGGGGCAGCAAGTGTGGTGGGGCAGCAAGGATGGTGGAGGAGGGGCGTGGAGGCGGCCAATGTGGCCAGAAGATTGTTATATAACTCGAGCCGGAGCAAATAAGTCAATATTCTGAGGGTAATGGGAGTCAGGTTTCTGTCTATCGGAGAAGAGATTTATAAATATAGAAAGGACAAGGGCTATAAAGAATCTTGATGTGTTGGGTTAGAATTGAAGGTATTAACTCATGATATAGATCTAGATACAGGTATAGACACAGATATAGAGATAGAAATATATTTCTATATGTTTACATGGATATATATTTATAGATGGCTCCATAGAGAAAGAATACATAGATGTACACAGAGAAACAGACATAAATGTGTGTGTGTGCTTGTGTGCGAACGTGCATTATTTATTTCCTTATTCTATCCACTAAGAGAGCCTAGAGGTTATGACAGGTTGGTAGCAGTGAGTAGGTTGGGTCCCCAGGTCTGGTTTCTAAATGTCATCATCTGTTCAAAGGAGCCAGGGCTCCTTGGAGAGCTGGCTGATCCCAGGGCTGGGGCAGGGAGAGTACAAAATGAGCCTGGAACATTTTGATGTGCCAGAAAGTGAGAAGGTGCCCAAGAATAATGGGGACAGAGGGACCTAAGAACCAGTTTGAAAAGACACCCTCTGGCCAAATCTGGGACCCTGTGAGTATCAAAATAAATAATGAAGGTAGTAGAATACAACTCACTGAATAAAATAGGAATGATGAGTCTGCACCGATATAACTAAATAATGCAGAGAAGGGAAGATTTCTATGGAAGAATGCCAATTCATAAATGCAAAGGGAATGATGTAAATGGAAGACTGTCATTTGACAATCATCATAGTGGAGGCTGATTCGGGTGGGAGTAATCAATGTCTCCAAAGAAAGCTCAGTGAAGATTCAATGAGAAACAGAATATGGGTGTAGCCTTGGAGTATACTCCTACAAACCGCCAAGGGGATTGATTGCCAAGGTGGAATATGGTGACTTGATACGGGAGGATTCCAGTGCCCACTAATCTAGGTGATCAAGGTTAAACTAACAGCACAATGGCGGGATCATTTGCCTTTTAATGGAAATGTTCTTGTGAGCACATTATCGTTTCTTTGATATTCCTGACAATAATGCATGACCTGCTTTGGACATGAAGAACCATCAGGTAGATCCAGCTTGAGATCCATGAAATCTGTAGAATGAAGATCGTATGGTTTTTAAAGCTCTCAAGGAAGGGCAAGGAAGACAGGGAAAGACTACAGAACTGTAGCAGATAAAGAGACATGTCAACTAAGTGTAATGTGTGATCTTGGATTGCATTCTGAACCAGAATGAAAAGGGTACATCTTGGGAAATTTGGTGAAATTTGAAAGGGTTCTATGGATTAGTTGCATACATTGTGCTTATGTGGGAGAGAATCCTGCTTTGGGAGAAATATATATACTCTGGAGTATTTAAGGACGATGGGAATCAGTTCCTCCTAAATGGCTTAGTAAAATAATGTAGATCATGAATATCTCTCTGACTGTCTGCTTACCTATTGAGAGAAAGCGAGAGATATCATATGCAAAATGATAACAATAGGGAAAACTAGGAGAGAAGGACATAGGACCTCTTTGTACCATTTTCCCATATTTTTGTAGGGTTGGAATTATTTCAAGATAAATCACTAAAAAGTGACTTCAGTGGAAAAAGTGAACGACAACACTATGACCCCAAAGTTCTGAACAAATAGTAACATCTGGAAAAGATTTATGAGTTTTAGTTAACAGGCAACTCCACAGGTCTCAAGAGTTAATTGCCCATTCAAAATGTGTACAACAGTGCAGGCTATACTACTAGTAGCACGTTGAAAAAGAGGGCGATTTGAAGGGTCTTGTTTTGTTAGTGGTGGTTGGGTTTTGGTGTGTTGTTGTTGTCGTTGTTGTTTTCTGGAAGGCCTGGGCTGGAGAGCTGTGTTCTTATTTTAAAGAGGTCACAGGCAATTTGGGGGGTAAGATGGTGAAAAATTGTGAAACCACAATTTTTTGGCTGAAGTGTGGGACACATTTGTCTTGGACAAAAGAAGTCACACAGGGGACCTATCATTTGTCTTAAGCAATTTAGAGGGATTTCTTGTGAAATAGGTTTTAGACGTTTGTATGACTACCCTGGATAAAAACAGAACCACCCAGTGAAATAAAAGGTAGTGTCACTCATCTCATCTTCAAGTAAGGAAAATGAAATGAACTCGGGGTTAGTAAGGTTCTTATCAGAGGGAATGCACAAGCAGGAGGAGCACTTGATAGAAATATTCTATCAGAAACAAATATCTAAAGGATCAGGGGATCGTTGAGCTCTTTTAAAACACTGTTCAGAATAGTAGCTACTATTACTGAATGCTTACTAGAGACAAAACATTGTGCCAAGCATTACAGGTGGGCAATCTCAGTTCATCCTTACCACGGCTCTATTGGGTAGACACCCTTATCCCCTGGCACAGATGAGGAAAATGAAGCTCAAACCATGTGTCCCACATGCAAAGCAGACATATCACACAGAGAAGCAGTGGGACCAGGGTTCAACCCTCTGTCTGCTGAAACCATAAGGCTAGTCCAGGAATCTCAGCTTCTACGCTTACTGCCTGTCAGTCTCAGCAATTCTCTTTCACGTCATCCTTCAGAACCTTGAGCCATTGGTATGCCCATTCATTCCTCTCACTGTCCCTAGACTCTCCATCTGTCTCTTTCAATTCCTTCTCATTCCTCCCCTCTTTCCTACATAATGCTTTCTCATTCACTTGAGCCATAGCTCCTTCCCTACTCTTAGGAAAATGTATTTTATCCAGTTATGGGCACTTCACCTGGCTGACAACATATCAGATGCATATCTGGGTTAAGGACCACTACTGCCCCCCCCTTGCCACGCCCCACCCCCAATCTTCATCAAGTTATTGAGTCAACCTGCACTCAAATCTGAGCGAGCCACCCCTCCATTCTACTCCTTTTTCACCCAGTCTGGGTCAAAGTGCAGTTCATTCAGCGTGCACTTAATCTGGAGTATTGAAATCGCTCTGTGAATGTTTTGCCTCTGAACTGTGCTACCTGGCACAGGTGGGAAAAAAATTAAATTTGGTATTTGTCCCCAGAGTGGACCCAAGATGTTAGGATCTGGACAGGTGCCATAAAGCAGCATCCCAAGTTACTTAGCATTTGTTGACAGGGAATGGCCTCTTGACTGGTTCCAACTGTCCCCAGTATGCCCTGTGAAGAGCCACCTTCTGACTTCCTTTAGGAAAGCCCCTTTCCTCCTGCCTCTCTCTGCTGAGGATTCTAGGAAGCACAGTCAGACATGAGTTTGTGTGTGCATGCTTTGTCACACTTAACAGTGCCCTCCCTGCACTCACAAAACATAGATGTTTCCCTAATGGGCTATAAAACGTGCTATTTGGAAAGTTAATTTTGAAATGTTGTCAAACGAATAGGTACTTGGCAATGTACCTCTTTCACGTAGATTCAGCAGGAGTGAGACATTTCTGGGTGATTGGAAGGCTTTCCAGACTGGTACTTTTCCTATTTTTGTAGTTTTCTCCTCTTGCCAAATCAGCTTTCCAGAAAGCATGACTTCAGGTGGTACTCAGAGACAGAGGGAAGAGTGCGTTTGAAAACGAGAGGAAGGAGAAGGAAAAATAATGTTTCCCTTGTTTACTTAAAAGGCCCAAGGGTTGTGCAAAACAGAGGGTTCATATATGCTCAGGCGTGAGCTGTAATGGCCTGTACTCGCAGCCTCAGGATCCAGCAAGCGCGTGGCTGGCACACCAGCCCTTCAGGACTGCAGGCAACACCAGGAGTAGATGGCTCTTTAGGAGCTGAAACCGACGGGACTCCAGGACATCTTCACATTTGAGCGCTTTGGGTAAACTTCGATGAAGTTTAAGTGAAAACAATCCCCAAGCCACTTCCTAGCTCACATCCCCGCACACTGATTGCCGCTGTGAGGTTAACTTTTCAGAGATTGCCCAAATTTCGTACCAGTAAAACCAAAAAACCAATACCAAAAATCAAGTAACAACCAGTTCCCCCCACCCCCTTAAGGCACACGAAGGGCATTTCTCATATCCTCTCTCTTTCCTCCAATCCCCAACCTAACACAAAATTGTGTGTGTGTGTTCGTGCATGTGACGGATTCTTCCCCTGCCTGCAAAGCCTGAGCAGCTCCCCAAACTCGAGGGCTATAAAGCGCAGGCAGGCCTGGCAGGAGACCCACTCAGCGAACTGGCCGCACGGCGGCGGGGAGCGGGGCGGGGCCGAGCGCCGGGACCGCCCAGGAACGGGGCGCAGCCAACCAGCGGCCGGGGAGGGCCGGCCGGCGCGGGCAGAGCGGCGCGGGCTGTCACAGGCGCCCGACGCGCGCTGCAGGTGGCAACTTGGAGGTGCCGCCGCGACCGCCACCGCTGCGGGAGGAGCCCGGGTCTGGCGGCCCCTTCCAGCCTCCGACAGCCCTTTCCCGCCGCCGAACCCTAGACTGGACCCGGGAGAATCCGAAGGAAAAAGCCGCTGCGCAGGGACCTGTGAGCCGCCCTACCTCTCTTCTGCCCTTGCGCTACTTTTTTTCTTCGAGGAAGGTTGTGCCTCGGGCCTGCGAACAGGCTCCTGCAGGGGCTGGAGAGGAAGGCTCCGGGTGACCCAGGTGAGCGCTTCTCCTTAACGGTGCCTCATCCCTCTTAGCAGCCGGGCGCAGGCCGGGACACCGGCTCGCCAGTGGGCAGCGGCTGGGGCGCGGGCGCCTGCCCTTGGCTCGAGGTCGATGAGGGAGAAAGCGAGGAGGGGGCGAGGCTGGCCCGGCCAGGGGCTGCCTTCCCCGGGCCCGCCTGGAACCGGCAGGGACTCTCGGGCGGGCACCCCAAGGCGAGGAACAGGCAGAGAGGTGCTCGGAGATGACCAGAGGGCTTGCAGCCCTGGTTCAAGCTGGCCGGGATCGCCCCCACGCGCGCCGTTCGGGAGCCGCAGCGGAGCCGGGCGCGGCGCCTCTGCGAAGCCCTGGAGAGAGCGCGTTGGGCCGGGCGAGAGCAGGAATCTTCAGTCCCTGCGAGCCCGAGGCGCTGGAGGACGTCATCCCTCTCGGCCCCAGCAACTCCTCCTCCGCCCCTCGCGCCTCCACCCCTCCGCGCCCGCGGTTCCGCCTATTCGGAGGTTCCGTGCCTTTGCCAACGCGCGAAGTGGCTGCTGCTGTCGCTCCCCTCCCTGCCCTCGCCCGAGTTGGAGCGCCCCGGGGGCTGGCTGTCCGGCTTTGGCCGCCTAGTTGTGCTCCAGAGGCGAGTGGGGCTGGCCAGTTCTCCTCGCGGAGGGCGGAGGTGAGCGCGGGCTCCCTTTCCAGTGCTCCCTCAATCCATCCCCACACCCCTGCAGCTTGAACCGCTAGCTCAGGGAGGGGAATCTCGGAAGGCAGACCTTTCTTGCTCTGGAAAATTGGGGGTACTTGTGGTGGCGGTGGAGGGGAACTCCTAGAATGGTGAAAGCTTGGAGGAGAGGGGAGAGCCTCTGCCTCTATCTGGGCGTTTCAGCCCCCGCCTTAAAGTGACCAGTAGCTCCGATCTCCGCGTCCGGGCTCGCGGCGCGAGGGTGCTGGCGGCAGTGCGTGCGTGAGTGTGTGTGTGTGTGTGTGTGTGTGTGTGTGTGTGTGTGTGTGTGTGTGTGTGTGAGGTTACGCGTGTGCGAGCCTCCGCGAAGCAGAGGCGCAGGAGCCCGCTCCCCCTGCTCAGTCGAGCCGCAGGGCTCTCAGCCCCTCGCCGCGAGAGGCGCGCAGCTGCATCCCAGCAACTCAGCGCTGCTGCCTCCTTTCCTTCCGCCCCAGTTCCCAGGCCCCTCCACCTGGGCGCGTCCCAGGGTGAAAATCATCCGGCCAGAGGTTGCGGGTGGAGGATCAAGGCGCTCCCGGAGCGAGTGAAGCGGATTTTCAAAATCCGGGGGAGCGCCCCTTGCAGGGCATTTCATTTTCCCGCGGCTGGGTCGTCAGGACCTCGGGTGGAGGCTGGTGGAGGCTGGCGCGCGCTCGAGGGAGGGCGTCGTGTCACTTGGGAAGCCGAAGTTGGGGCTGCTGAGCAGCCGAACTCCCTGGAGCGCGTCTTGCTGCGAGGCTGGGGTGCTAGGCCGGCGGGCCGGCTGGAGGCGCGCTGCGCGGGAGGTGGGGCGGCCTGGGACCCGCTGCGGAGGGCGCCCCTGGGCCGCGGAGCCAGAGGGCTCTGGGCCGGCAGCGGAAGGGGCGTCGGGGCTGCGGCGGCCTCCGGGGTACCGGACTTGAGCTGAAAGTTGAGGACGCGGCCTCACTGTGCGGTGACAGCCCTCGCGGCCACTGCGGATTCAGAAGCAGCAGGCACGCGGCACGTTCGGCCGCCCCCTCGGCCTGCCCGCCACGGCTTTCGCTTTTCATTCTGTCTCTGCGCAGGGAAAGCCCGGGGTGCTGGTGGCGAAATCCTCTCGGGAGCCAGGGGGGGCGTCCAGTGAACGCGAGAAGGGCGAACGCCAGGATCCCGCGGCTAGTGCAGTCGCTGTGGGGAGGCGGTGAGCGCCAAAAATCCCGAAGCAAGTCAAGATTCACCCAGTTGGGAGGTGTTCGGAGGGGCCCAAGCGTTAGAGCCGCCTCCACGCCTACCCCAGGCTCGTAGGCAACTCCTGTGTAATTCCTTCCCAAGTGCATTGGATTAAAACTAGGCCGAGAGAGGGCTGGAATCCACGAAATGAATAAAAGTAGAAATGACTGTAAATCCCAAATCTAATTCCGGTTTAAGCCTAAATTCCATTTAATTAGAAACCGACTCTAATCTGGTAGAACAGGGTCTAAGTGGAGGCCCCTATATTGCATTTCTCCAAATGACAGTCACTAAGGGGCTGATCAAGGTTTGCCCTTCCTATGCGGGATTGTGCTGCATCTGGAGGTGGGAGTGAGGTGAGGGTCAAGGTGTATATATGTCTACACTTAATTTATAACAAGGAAGGGTTCAAGTTCAGATTGGTGTTGGAGTGACCTTGCGGGCCTCCTTTTTCTCCTTCCTTTTTCTGCCATAGGCATTTCTCAGTCAGATCAATTATAGTAGACTTGAGTGACATCAGAAGTTAAAGATCCTCTCTCCTAATATTAGTTTCCAAAGAGGACTTTTACATAGGCCTCTTAGAACCCAGGAAAACGTTCTCTGTTCTGAGGAGCAGAGGTACAGAATGAAATTATATAACGAGACTGTGATCCCTCAGTCCCAATAATAGAGAAATCCCCCTCACTAGAATGTAAATTTTTGAGGGCAGTTTCTGTGTTTCTCATCCTTTTATCCCTGGGGTCTGGCCTATAGTAGGTGTTCGATGAACATTTATAGACTGTTGCTTGTAATGAAAAACAATGGCCTGAAGACATTTAATAATTTCTAGGATCAATCATTATTAAAATCAGAATATTAAACTAATTGTAATAGTCACTTGAGGACTAGTATGCATTATTTAGTCACATACATTTTTAAACTATTTGGGATTGGTCCAATTGCTTTGAATAAGAATGCCCTTAAAATATTAGGAAATTTAGAAGTAACAGAATGACAGCTGCATGGCTGAAGTCCCTCTATACTAGTCTGGTTGAATACCTCTAGAAACAGGGATCTCGCTACTTTTACAAGTATTCTATTTTAGATACATTCCTTATCCAAATGTAGGATCACACAGGTGAACATAACATGGCCTCTGCCTACATATTCTGTTTGGTGGGCCAAAAAGAAACATGATTTTGTTGCTATTATATAGGCAGGTGAGAAAGGTAAGAGGTCTCAGCAAGTGAGCCCCAGCTTTGAGCAGCAACAGCAAAAGAAACTTCACTAAAGAAGGGTCCTGTGGTTGGGATTTGAAGGAGAAGAAGTTCTCCCCTAGGACTATATGTAAACAGACTAATAGGAAGTTCCCTGAAGGTCACCCTGCCTAGCTCTTCATTCTTTCCAGATCCATCTCTTGAGCTGTAACACTATTCCTTCTCTCTCTCCCACATGCCCACCATTCTTTTTTTTTTTGCAAACATAAAAAAATTATGAAAGAATTTAATGGATTATATCATATATGGAAAATAACCAGATATTAAAGAATATAGCTCAAACCCACACAAATATAGTTAACTGATTTTTGACAAGGGTTCAAAGGCAATTTCACTGAAAAAGGATCATCACTGCAACAAATGGTGCTGGAAAACCTGGACCATGCCCACCATTCTTATTTAAGAAGTCTACATGTCTCTGTTTCTTCTCGAGGCCAGGGAGGCTGGCAGTAAATGGTTCATTAAAAAGATCCAGGGAGCTGAATGAGGCACAGTCCACTCTGGGCAGCTGCTTCCTCATCTGGAAGGAGAAGAATAATCTTCACCTGCCCCACTCTGAGAATTCATTCATGACTTCAGAGTTAGTGGAGGTACTGGGGAGGAAAGTGTGAGACCTAGCACATGGAGCATGGAATTGCTGGTTCAGAACTAGTTAACCAAGAATTGCAGGGCACACGCTTAATTAGAAAATATAACTTTCCATGGAGAGCTAGAGGCTAGAAATTGAAAAGCCCCTTACTTTAGCCTGATCTCCATATAAAGATGGAGAAATATAGATAGCTGTTAGAAAGTTTATGACTTGTCGTTTTGCCAGGGAGTCAAAGAAATTGCAATTAAAAAAAAATCAAAGATACCCACCAAATTGCTGATGAGAAGAAAATTATTTCTTTTTAGTTGAATAGCATGTGAAGCTTTTGTTTGGGAGCATTTGGTGCTACGATGACGTGTCCCATTAGGAAGAGCAGTTCTGCTAGACACCCAGCATGTGCTCTGATGTGCTGTGGGTCACATAGCCCAGTGCTTATCCAAAGGATCGTACCCTGGTGAGTTGTTGACGGAACTCACAACACGAGAGCTGAAAGTATACTATCTTGGAATCCTCTATAACGAGCAAGTGAGCAGCTAACTAGGTTAAGAGCAGCGATGGGTTGGAGAATGGCACTGAATATAATTGGAGCTGAACAGGAGAGATTTGAGTCAAGTAAAATGAATCAAGATCAGAAGAGGGAATAGATATTAATGCACAAAGGAACACATGGTAGTACTTACACTGCGAGCCCTGAAATAAAAGGAGGGAAAGAGCTATCCTTTCTTAGTGTGGACGTGAAATGTGCAAGCAATGTTGTGCATCAGAACTCAGCCGCCTCACTGCTGACTCCATGTTATGTAAAGGCTCAGAGCTGCAGCATCCCCACCAGTAAAATGGGGATGGGAATGCTTCCTGGGGAGGGGTCAGGAACAGGTAAATCTCTTAGCACCCAGCCTGGCTTTTAGGTTACCTGCCCTGGCAAAAAGCTTCTGTTTTCTAGAAGTAGGAGTGGAGGTTGACTGAATGGAGTAGTACTGGATCTTAACTTTTCAGCATCCGTTAGAAATCTAGTCTTGCATTGCTACCTGCCAAGTGGATATCTACCCAGTTGTTCCATCGTCTAATCTCAAGATGTCTAAAATTCATTCATCACTTTCATACTTTCCTCTGTTATCTCAGGGCAACATATCCTGAGTCACCAGGATCGGGAACTGGGTCTTCATTTGTTTATGCTTTCCTTTACTCACACCGCTCCCCCACAGGCACACATCACAGAAATTTCAGTGGCCAAGTTGTGGTGGCTCCCACTGTCACTTCCCACCCTTCAGATTGCTACCCATTCTGCCCCAGGCCCCTGTCACCTGCTTGGACCATTATGCTAATCAGCATAGCCCTCCTCCCTTGGACCTCCCACCTCCCCTAAATTCTACTTGCACTTCAATCCTTTCACAGTACAGCTTTGTATCACTCCCTAACTCCAAACCTCAGGTCTTTCCTATTTCCTAAAACCTTTAGATCCGCATTCAGAGCCCTTTGCATTCAGTGTTATATCCCACTGGCTCCAACAGGAAACCCATCACCCCTGTCCAATTTCTGATGCATCTCTTTAGATTTTATTTTTGTGTTCTTTACTCACAGAAGGTCTCTCTCCCTCACCTTTCCTTCTGTAGCTCTTTGCTCATCCTGTGTATTTCTTCTCCAGCATGGTCCTATTGATGGAGAACTTATTCATCTTTGTATTCACCGCTAAGGGGTGCCCAAAGTGGGGGCTTGATAACTTTTCACTGAGTGAACCATCACATAGGGTTGCCTGAGAAGGGCAGAGACTGGGGAAAGATGTTCTAAGCCCAACTCAGGGCAGTACAGAAAATACCCAACCCTTGATCAGATCTTTTTTTTTTTTTAAGATTTTATTTATTTATTTGACAGAGAGAGAGGGAGACAGTGAGAGAGAGAATACAAGCAGGGGGTATGGGAGAGGGAGAAGCAGGCTTCTCGCTGAGCAGGGAGCCTGATGCAGGGCTTGATCCCAGGATCCTGGGATCGTGACCTGAGCCTAAGGTAGACGCTTAATGGCTGAACCACCCAGGCGCCCCTTGATCAGGTCGTTATAGGTGAAGTAGGGAAGAGCCAGTTATCTGGAAACTTCTCTTGAACCACCTCTACCTCATTTTTGTTTAATTGCACAATTAATTTAAGCCATGGTAGCTGGAAGAATCCGTATAATTCTAAATAGTCTTCATTGTAGAGGTGAGAAAACGATATGACAAAGCAACTTGGATGCAGAGAGCCAAGCCCATAGTAATTGGGCTGAAAGAAAAATCAGGCTTTCTGGGCAAGATGCCCATCAAGGGCTGAAGCATCCAGAAATATGTGCAAGAATTCTTGGTTCTGGGCTCATGAGTTTGTCTGATCTAGAATCTCTTGTAGGAAGCTTTTCATCTGATTCCTATTATGGCTCCTTGATTCAAAAAATATAATCATGCCTTATTAATTAACATGAGTAGTTGTCCCAGTGTTTCTGATCCAGAAGAATGAAAAGACAGCCATTCCTCTTGTGTGTATGACATGTTTGGGGACAGGTGGAGAAACAAATTATTGTAAAAAGCTTGCCAGCTTCCATATTCCAAGAACGGAAAGGCTTCCAAATAGTCTTAAATATGCAGCCTTTAAACTAGAGAGTATAATTCCAACCTCATCAAACAGTTATAAAGTGCCCCTTGCCCATGAGCAATGAGCCAGTAGAACAAAACAGGGCATGGTCAGGTACCAAGGTTTTGAAGAGTTGGGAATTACACACTTTATTATGATGTTACAATTACAGACTCAGATCTCTTCTGGAATATGTGAAATTACAGGGATCTAAGTGAACAAGAATTGTTGGGTCTATGTTGTATAGATTTTGACACATCATGTTTATAAAGTTTACATAAATATGTTTCAAACTGGAAAAGACATTGGTCATCCACTATGTGAAAACATTTGGCCACACACATGTGATTCCTATCAGCACAGTTTTCCAAACCCAGCTCCACTGACAGCTTGTTCAGCCTTTCTCTGCCACAGCTTCCTCACTGGAAAATGGACATAATAGAGGATTATTATCTCTACATTCCACAGAGGATTAAAAAAAACACCTAAATAACATCATAAAGCGAGACACAATATTTTCATTATTAGCCTGATAGTTTTTTTATAATGCGGCAAATCTCTCCGTCTCTGCAAACTTTTCAGTATCAAAGTACATCGTGGAAGATTCACGAGAACAAATTCAAATACAAACAAATATTTAACTGGAGACTCACATTCACCTTTACCTAGAGAACTTATCTTCCCCCCCAATAGCCACAAAATTCCGCAGAGCTAAATCATCAAACCAGGAGTCTGTGTGGGCAAAGACCACTGGGATAAGCCAGAGGTCTGATGTAAAACAGATTAAGATATATTTGCATTCCACCTAAAATAGTTGTTTCTTTGGATGCTGGCACCCTTCTTAATTTGCATTGTAAATAAGAAAATATCTATACAACATGAGAATGTTTAAAAAGATGTAGCTTGCAAACCCGAAAGAGCAGAAAAAACACGATGATGTGATACACACTGAGCACAGTAGCCTGATAATGATGTTAGCTCAGGAGCCACCCCAACATGGAAGGAGCCTAAGGAAAGTATCTTTTGGAGCAAAGAGGAAAACATTCATATGTGGGTAGCTGCAGGGGTGGGAACAAATAAAACGTGCCACCTTTGACCTGTTTCTTTTCCATGTCTCAGTGTTTTGCTTTCGTGCCATTTTCACAAATTCCCTTTCATCTCGGTCTTAACAATGACGTTTAACCTAGATCCTTAAAAAATTGTCGAAATATTGTCTTTTGGGAGAGTGTTCTCCCTACCTTCATCTACCTTTACTCTCCTCTGAGCTAAGCTTCTGTCCCCCACCCCTACACATATGTCCATGTCTGTGTTGTTTTACTCTGGATTCTCTCGGAAACAGACCCTGAGATAAGAATTTGGGAGCAAGTGGGAGGCAGTCGCACTGCCACAGTCATCCAGCTGCCAGTGGGTTCTCCATGAGCATCTGGGGACAAACCACCTAAGTTTTCTGAGTCTTAGTTTCTTCTCCTGCAAAATGAGCTTAGTAATACTTCCCGAGCAGGGTTGTTATAAAAAGTGGAAATAATACTTACAAAATACCGGGCACATAGTAAGTGCTTAAACAAATACAACCATTCCTTTGTGTCGTATGATGCATATTTCTTAACACTTCATTCAGTGTGAAAATTTATATTTAACCAATTGACTTTTACTGTCAATATTTATGTCTCAAGCTTTTGGTCCTGACTACGCTTATTTATTTTTTAAATCATTTTAAAAAATAAACCTTAACCCTAGGATATTTAAATGTAATTTTCTCTTTGCCACTTTTCAAGTTGTTGGGTTTTTTAAATAGCAACCTAAGTAACATAAAGGAAGATAAACCTGATAATCCTACTGCAAAATTCTGCATTTCAAAATCAAAAAGAAATTATTATTTCGTTAAGCTACCCCTCTATAGCTGCATCATTCAGGTTGGAAAAATAATGAGTATCATGGACATTTATCTCTGTCTACATTAAAATAATCTGTGGCAAATTCATTTAGGCCCCTTGATCTTGAAGTGATCTACATTGATCATTTAATTACCAGATAATTAGGTAAAACTGCTGTACTTCACTTTTTTCAAATGGACAGACCTGATCTGTTTTTTTTTTAAGAGCTCTTTAATTTATAGTGGATACAAGAGTAACACATGTTTCCAAGGCCAAAGGGCTTCATAACTATAATACAGCTGTATTTCTTTGACTTTGTTACCACCTGCAACAGTGGTAATTCTAACCATAGTCAGATTTCTCCTGAAGGGCCTTTAGAAACCCTGGGGAATCTCCTGCTTGCAAAACCAAGCCTTCTCCGTGCTGCCTGAACTCTACTATTTTTACTTTCTTTTTTTTTTTTTTTAAGATTTTATTTGTTTATTTTAGAGAGAGAGCAGGAGGTGAGGTGCAGAGGGAGAGGGAGAAACAGATTCCCCACTGAGCATGGAGCCTGATGCAGGGCTGGATCCCAAGACCCCAGGATTATGACCTGAGCTGAAGACAGCTGCTTAACCGACTGAGTCACCCAGGTGCCCTTTTCACTTGCTCTTATTCTCGCCACCACACTGACATCATATGCACCAATGGATGCTGCTAAACTCACTGTGGCCTGAGTCTGATATGGAGTCACCAGGACTGCCAGTGAGTGATGAGTGCCTTGGCCTTCCTGAAGTCTGAACTGGGTGCAGGTTGTGGGTCACTGCTCGATGTGCTGTCATCCCTTTGGCCCCATAAGGTCCAGGATTCACCTCTTGCCTTAGCGACACCACCACACAATGCCACTCAGTGGATTTTGTGGCTTCAGAGAAGTAGCCCTTTTACCCGGGACTCAGGCCCAAGCATCTGGGTACTAGGATGAAGGATGGCACAAGACATAGTCCATATCACACTCCAAGTCTGTTACCATTTCTGTGTTTTCATGTAAAATGCTTGGTGCATGGTAAGTGCTTGCACAAGTATAGCCAGCTTGTAAGCATATGAAATTTTGGAATTCATCAGATAGGCATTGGGGAAGCAAGAAAGGATTTTATGCAGAAGAGGAAAATGAGGAGGTTTGATATAGAAAGATTACCATGGGTGTGAGTGGACAAAGTTTAATGGCACAAGAGGACAGGAAATTCTATGGGCAGCTGGGAGGCTTTTCACCTACCAGTGCAACCACACTGACCTTAGACCAAGGTGTGTACCTTGATTCTTTCCTCCCTTGACCTGGCTCCTTTCTCAAGAGACTTCACTTTTTCTCTTATGGTTAGATATTGGAAAAACAGAATATCCTATTTTTTAAATGGCTGGATGACTTAGATACTTTTCTGTCACCAAATTTATGAATCCCCGGGAATATTATCATGTTACAACATCATCTGCATTGTATTTATAAAGGATGAGTAATTTGTGCTATTCTTAGCTCTTTGAAAAACATATTAAAGATGAAAATGAATTAGGTAATGCAACAATGAGTAATGCTGTATGTGTGACCCAGTCGTCAGACCCTCTCACCAAGTAAAAAAGTATCATGATGTCTTGTTTTGTTTTTTGTTTTATGTCCTGTACTTTTCACATATGAATATACTCTTTTTTAAAAGATTTTATTTTATTTATTTATTTATTTATTTATTTATTTGAGAGAGAGAGAGAGAACATGAGTGGGAGTGGGGGGAGGTAAAGAGGGAAGGGGAGACTCAGACTCTCCACTGAGCCGGGAGCCTGACAGGAGGCTCGATCCCAGGACCCTGAGATCACGACCTGAGCCAAAGGCAGATATTTAACTGACAGAGCCACCCAGGCACCCGACATATGAGTATACTCTTGTGTTTTAGGTTACTTCATGTCTTGTTTTGTCTCATTTTATTTATTTATTTATTTATTTATTTATTTATTTTTCTTTAATTTTTTTTGGAGAGAGAGAGAGCATGTACACGTTGGGGAGGGGCAGAGGGCGAGGGAGGGAGAGAATCTCAAGCAGGCTCCAAACTCAGTGCAGAGCCCTATGCACAGAGTCCAACGTGAGGCTGGATCACATGACCCCAAGATCATGACCTGAGCCAAAATCAAGAGTTGAACGCTTAACCAACTGAGCCACCCTGGAGCTCTGGTGTCCTATTTTGTCTTAAGTGTAGCTTTGCTCTCCCTAGAATACAGTTAGGGGATAACCAAATGTGTTTCAGGAAAAACAAGCACTGGTGTAATTTTCCAGATTGTGGGTTCATCGTCACTTAATTTCCCCAGATGACAGTTTACTCATCTTTATGATGGAGTTACAGCTGCTTCAGCTTTCAAATCTACAATTCTAAAGCATCATGATAGATTAAAAACCTTTTGTTTTTTAAACCTGATAACACAACATAAGCACCATGATCATTCTTACAGGTCAGCATTATTGAAACACAATCGGACACAAGGAAAGGAAAAGAGCACTTTGCTATATAAACATCCTAAAGAATTCATTAATGAGAATGGTTCGTTATTATGAGCACAAGTAATATAATTTTAATTCTTTAGATAATTGATAATATTAGCCTGATGACAGTTAACCTGTTTTTTTCTGAACTGACTCAGCACTTTCCCTGTTTGACCACGTTACCTAGAGTTTCATTTTATTTTCCTCTTCTTCTACCTATCCTCACAAGTATGGGTGATTTTAAAGATATTCTGGGTAGGACTTTGTCCCGCTCTGTCAGAAAAATCCCTGGGCTGGGAAGAGGAGGCCAAAGAGTGCGAGGTGGGCGGAAGGGGGCAGGCGGCTGTAATTTGGTTACCCCGTGAGGGCTGCAGGGAACAGCAAGGAATCCGCCATAGGATCAGACCCTCCTTCTGGTTTTCTCCTCTGAACGTTAGCCTCTCCCGTTTGCTTGACAGCATTTTTCAGATGGCTGGCTGTTAGCAGACAGAGCATGTGTGGCAGAGGTAGAGCGACTTGAGGGCTTGAGGGGAAGCGCTCCAGGTACAGGAGGGAAAGGGCAGGTAGTGTTTAAAAATAAATAAATAAAATTTAAAAAAATAGAGCTACTCTGAGTAATCTTTACAAAGCCTAGCAGGATGCTTTGTGTGTGTCGTTTCCATTAAAATCTACTGATGACATAAATTAAGCTAACAGATAGCCCATCTTTCAAAACGCTTCCTCCTGGCCCCCATTTGGCATAGGGAAAGGGAGTGTTGGTTATAGCTGACTGGCTGTTCCTCTAGTGGAAGATAAAAGTCCGCCGGGCAGGGCTGGAATGTGGCAAAGGGCTTTCACTGTGAGCTGCTTCTAGGATGCTGCAAAGAACAAACAGCTGGGCTGAACCCCCAGTGGCTTTCCAAGGGAATGCAGGAAACTTAGGACTTGGAAATAAGTTGACTTGAGAAAAAGTGTCTGAGCCCTAAAATTATTGCTCTGACCAAAAGTATAATTGCGGCAAGATTGAGGGAGAGTTGAGAATTGAAAAACACATGAAAAGGGGAAAAGCTTCATTTTCTCACGTTACACTTCGCTGTGCTGGATGTGGATGAAAGTGAATGCCAAATACCATCGGCTCAAGAGAGCAAGTTATGTTGTGTTCACAGAAAATTAATCAGAGTCAAATAAATGTGCTTTTCCTCTTTTTCTACCCATTGCCCCTGAACAGCATCCTAGCACCCCTCGCCCACCCCCCCAAAACCCCAAACTCTCTTAATAGCCGAGAGCCAGACTTTGTGACGTAGTGGGTGTTCAGCAACTTCAGATCGTTATCATGGCTTAGCTTTGTGAACTAGGATGGAAATTCAAACACATCTGTTCGTGGGCTTTTGAAAACAGTTTCAGTGTCAGAGTTAATCAGAGTAATATTTTAAAGACTTCTGTCTCTATTAAACCTTTCCCTGTAACTTCACCAAGCATTGGCTATCCCTTTAAATACCAGATACAGTGCTGTGAGCATGTGTGTTCTGCCAGGACTGAAAAGACTGAGTTCTGTTCCAGATGTATTCTCTTTTTGATGGTTGGATGGTTTTGTTGTTGTAAAGACAAGCTGAATCTGTCCATGCAGGGTTGCTTGCTTGAGATTTATGGTGTAGTTCTTACCCACTTTTTGTTGACTCTTCTCTGTTCACAAAGAGACACACTGAAGTCAGGAATTTGTTTTTAGGCATTGACCTACTAAAGTATCAGTTTGCACGTGATGTGAAAGCCAGCATCAAAGATGCGGCAGGACCAGGTCAATGACCTCTGAATGTTTTGAAGCCTTTTATTTTCGACTGTATTCACATGGGGGGTTTCAGGAGTGCCTTGTGCCCTTTAGACACAGGTTGAGCAATGTTGCTGACATAGTCTTCCTCTTCTTTGAGCGAGTGGTCTTCTTTTAAACTTCTGACACCTCCCCCCATCAGGAATGTCCGCTTGTCTCAGACGATGGGAGGTTTGGGCACCCCTTTTCTGAGTTATTTTTTAAAGCAGAAGACAAGCAGTGATCAAAGAGTAGTTTCATGGATGTTGTGCGTTTTGTTTTTAAGAGCATGGGAATGCTTCTTTTCTTTAGCCTCTGGCTTTTTCAGCCCTAGGGGTGAAAAGATTGGAGTGATAAAAGGCAGAGACCTACTTTCTGAACATAGGTATTCCCCACTTTACAGATAAGTCATTTTTCCAAGAGTGTATTTGTCAGTAGTTGTTCAGAATTTTGAGTTCTTTACCCTGAGAGAAAATGTTAAAAATTATGGTTAGGTTTCCAGACTAGCCCAGACAACTATATTCAATCTATATGATAAGAGAAATTTTGGAACTACTAACATCAGTAGCGAGACTCTGGAGCAGGAAGCCACATAGAGAGCCTAAGGTGAAAATCTTTGGATGAGTATAAAGTGCTTTGTGATTCCCATCCCAAATCTCTTATTTATCTTCCAGTGTCCATTTCTCTGGGCTCTAGTGTACACATCCTGAATCATACTTTTATGCTTAGAGTCATATATATTTATTTATATATAGTCATTTTATGCTTTCTTCTCTCCTTGCTTCAAATTTATTACCTTCTCTCTCAAACAAAACTATCATTTTCTTCATTCTGCTGATCTAATAGGAAAGCAATCCGATTGAATTAATCATCTTTGCACAAAGGATTGATAATACCATAATCCTTCCATGCTATTTGCATTAAAAGGCAGAAAGTCTTGTAACTCAAATCAAATACAGGTTGTTGTATTTATTTCAGTTTGGTATTCATTTATCATTTTATAAGCATTTTTTAATAACTGATGTAGGCCATGGGAATAAATAGGTGAATCAGGTATGATGTTTATCATCTTATTGGGAGATGAATATTTAAATACCAATAAACATGGTACAAAGTATGATAATGATGAGTTTCAAAAGAGAATTTTATGAAAATGTCCAATCTTATACATTGGGGGAAGTAGGTAAACCGATACAACAATATTGAAAACAAGTACACATTATCTTATAAAGATATGCACACTGTCCAATATAGTACTTCTGCATATCATTAAATATGATATTAATTTGATTTAATATTAAATTGATACAACATTAAATACCTCAATAAACCATGGAAAAATTGTCACACATGTGCACCATGAAATGTTTTAAAAATATCCATAATAACAAGGGATTGGAAACAACACAAATGTCTGTGAACAGGAGACTAGATAAATAAATGATGGCATATTCACAAAATAAGATACTGTGCAGCCACAAAAATGAATGAACGACAGGTGCCAACCAAGCCCATGGATGAAGCTTTAACACAGCTCATGAAAAAAAAAGTTACAGGAGATTGAATGATATAATACCACCTTTATCAGGCTCAAAACCAGGCAAACCTTAAAGAATTCTTTAGGAAAACCTACAGGGGAGGCAGGAGGACCGAATAAGTAGATGCAATGGTATTGGTAGTATTCTTGTTATTAAGATATTTGATGGGTTCACAGATATGCATTTTATTGTTATGCTTCAGAACTGACACCCTGTATGAAATTATTGCATGCTAAAACATTTTATGCATGTTTTTTAAGTGGCCACCCTAGTTATGGGACACACAGAAGAGGAGCAGTTAGTTCTGACAGGGAGGCTGGGAAAGGTTCACAGGGGAGGGGGTGTTTACCCTGGATGTGAAGGAATAGTAAGGCTTCGGGGGTCAGACAAATGTTGAGTGGTGGAAAGTGATGAGGGAGAGAGGGAGGGAGAGGTATGCACATACACAGCGGGCTTGTGTCAGAGCCACCCGGGTGTGCTGTGTGGGAACTGCGGGTATAATAGCTGACGTTATAAGAGGATGGGGGGAGGAAAGAGATATGTCACAGTATTTTATGCGAGGCCACCAGGTGACCATGATGCCTGTCATCCTCCTCAAGAACCTATGAGATTACCAATGCCTGAAATGAAAAAAGAAGCCACAGATCGAATGGGGGATAGGGGAGGGTGGTGTGGAGAAGGCAGGAAACCCAGGTAAAGAAAACCAGGAAGACAGGAGGAGGAGACAGCTGGAGGAGAACCAGAGGGCACAGAACCAGGACATCCCTGGCAGAAGGGGATTTTGACCCATGGAGGGAAGGATTCCATAGCACAGAAAAGAGACTGTCTGCGCAGAAAGGGAGTAAGGAAAAGCCATCAGAAAAGGGGGGTGTTTTGGGCAGTGGCTCAGTTGGTTAAGCATCTGCCTTCAGCTCAGGTCATGATTCCCAGGTCCTGGGATCGAGCCCCACATCAGGCTCCCTGCTCAGCGGAGAACCTGCTTCTCCCTCTGCCTCTGCTGCTCCCCCGTTTGTGCGCTCTCTCTCACTCTCTGTCAAATAAATAAATAAATAAAATCTTAAAAAAAAAAGAAGAGGAGGGTGTATGAAATCTCAGAAAGATTCTAGATAAACATTAACATTAAAGAAGTTTATAGAATCTATACCTATCCAGTTACCACATCCAGTGTCAGATGTCAATGGATACAAGATTCTATTTTTAATATATTCATTAACTACAGGCATCCATCTTCCCAATGTATACATTTTCTGTCCATTTTTCTGTCTGTTAGAAATTATCTCCGTGTATACATATATGCCATAGTTATCTTGGATGCCAACTGATATAGGAAGAACAAAAGGGAAGAATGAGGAAAAAAAGCTTCCATTTACTGAGCACCTACTGTTTGCCAAGCGTTTTGCTCTCGTGGCTGGCAGTCTCTCTATTCCTGGCTTTTGCCACACCTCTGCGGTATGTAATGTGAAGAGACAGCAAAATCAAGGCTTACACAGTGAGAATGACTCACTCAAACCAAAGTCAATTCAAAAAAGACAGATTGTTGGGCGCCTGGGTGGCTCAGTGGGTTAAAGCCTCTGCTTTCGGCCCAGGTCATGATCTCAGGGTCCTGGGATCGAGGCCCGCATCAGGCTCTCTGCTTGGCAGGGAGCCTGCTTCCCCGCCCTCTCTCTCTCTGCCTGCCTTCTCTGCCTCCTTGTGATCTCTCTCCCGCTGTGAAATAAATAAATAAAATCTTAAAAAAAAAAAAAAAGACAGATTGTCTCTGTGAATTTATAGTTTCCCTCCTTCTTCACAAACCCCTCCATCAAAAAAAAAGGAAAAAGAAAAAAGCAAAGAAAAGAAAGGGGGGGAGAGAGAAACAAAGAAAGCAAAAGCACCTTTAAAAATTTGTTTGCAATTAGATACACTGCAACTTAATCCCATGCATTTTTTTTTTTGCTCAGATGGCTAACATTTTTAAAGATTTGCCCCCCCCATCTTGATGATTTACTGTTCCAGTCTTGATGGAAGTTACGGTACCTTGTCGGTTGCTTCCTTTAAGGTACAGGCTGTCCCTTCAGTCATGCTGTTCCAGTAGAGGTCCCTGGAGAATGCACTTTGATAAAATGTCTTCCTGTAATGAGCCTTGTCCCCTGGCTACATTCCATAGTCTCTCTTCACACACATTCCCTTACCTTGACATGGCTCGGATCTGTCTTTTTCCACTGATTTTACTAATCTACAATTATTTTCTTGTTATTGAAAATCATAATCATGCTTTCCATTGCTATTTATTCCTGGAAACTGCATATTAAGATAATTATTTTTATCTTCCCAACACTAAAGTTACAACTCATAAATTTTATAGTCCTGGTGCATGGATATTAACTCCATAGCGTCCTGCCTGTAACTTCTTGGTGAAGAGAGTCGTGAGGTTGTGTCCTGAGAGTGAACGGGAATGAAGAAGGGACTTGACAATGGATCAAGTTTGCAACAACTTCTGAGGGGGAGAGGGACAAAAGAGCTCCACAAGGCAGAGCAGAGAGGATTGCAAGGAGCACGGGAGGGCCTCACCATGTCTGAAAGAACCATCTAGCCGGGCCCCACAGAGCATCCCCGGAACGCAAGCTCTGCCCCTGATTCTTGCTCCACTGGAATGTGGGCTACCTGCCACTATTGGGAGATAGAAGTCAGCTCATCTATTAACATTTCCCACTTCCAGAGGAACCATAAGGTTGGTTTTAAATGGTAAGCATAGCACAGACACTGCATCTGACCATGTAGGAGAAACAGTTATTCTTGCAGAAAGCAACCTAGAGATTCATTATAGGGTGATGAAGCTTTCAGATGCAGCTTTATAAATTCATTTTTTCAGTGAGTCATCACAAGGTGGAAAAGTAATTTGAACAATGAGTAATTCCGTACAACTATCCCATAGAGAGAAAGGGACACCAGCCAGCACCTTCAGCATGTACGGAATAGCCGGGCATTGCTCTGACATAAAGACCAGGATCCTGCACATGGCCACTGGGGTCTGTTCCTTCTCAGGTCTGCTCCTCCATCCTTCTGCAGCCCGCCTCATATCATTTGCCCTCCTGCTGTCTGCTCCAGACACAGAGATACTCAAACAGTTCCATCTCAGGACCTCGGCACATTCTTTAAAATGACTGAAGAATGCAAAGAGCTTCTATTTATGCATGTTATGCCTATTGACATGTATTACATTAGAAATGACAACTGAGATACTTTTAAATACTTTAATGCACTTTAAAATAACAATAAAATTAGTCCATTCCACATTAACACAAATATTTTTATGAATGTTATCTATATTTTCCAAAGCAAAAATTATTTAAGGTAGCAGTGCCTGGGTGGCTCTGTCAGTGAAGCGCCTGACTGTTGGTTTGGGCTCAGGTCATGATCTCACAAAATTAAGCCCCACATAGGGCTCCATGCTCAGCGGGGAGTCTGCTTGAAATTCCCTCTCTCCCTCTGCCTCTCCCTGTCCTTGCACGCATGTGTGCACACATGTGCACTTTCTCTCCAAAATAACTAAATAAATCTTTTTTAAAAATGAAAAAAAAATTAGGGTAAAGAGTGCCACTGCAAACCTATTTAATGTCTGGCTTAAGACAAGAGAGTAGATTCTTATGTCTACTTCTTTTTTTTTTTTTTTGACAATTTATTTATTTATTTATTTTTTATTCTTTGCCACAGGGCTACAGGTCTGCGAATCATCCAGCTTACATCTTTCACAGCATTTACCAAAGCACAAACCCTCCCCAATGTCCATAACCCATCCACACTATCCCTACCCTCCCACCCCCCAGTAACCCTCAGTTTGTTTTGTGAGATTGGGAGTCTCTTATGGTTTGTCTCCTTCCCCATCCCATCTTGTTTCATTATTTTTCCCTCCCTACCACCCACGACCCCCCACCCTGACTCTCAAGTTCCTCATATCAGAGAAATCGTATGATAATTATCTTTCTCTGATTGTCTTATGTCTATTTCTGTATGAGAAACTGAGGGTGTGATATACATCAGGTAGCTTCTGGAAACTTCCACTGTTTACCCCTGAAACAATGAGAGTGAAACAGCCAATAATGTCTTGGTATGACTAGGTAAAGATTTTGACCTCATCAGCCTCCTCTAAGAGTCTTAATGGCCTTCCAGGAACCCTGGACTACACTTTAAGAACCACAATTCCAGACTCATGAGCCTTCATTTGGTTAGAAATAAGTCAATAGGGTGACTGCTAGATAACAGAAAATGAGGTTGGAGAATTGAGTTGAGGCTAAAGTGTATCCTACCTTACTTGGACATTCCCCATCTTCTGGGAAGGAACTGAGCATTCCTGTCTAAGAGGCAGACAACAATTAGGGACATCCCAAAGACACCCCCACAAATTCACACAGGTTTATATTTCTGAAAGGTCTTTTCAAGCATCATTTTATTTGGTCTCTACCATAACTCTGTGAGGAAACCAATACAACTGTTAATCTCCTTTTCCACTCAAGGAAAGAGATATTTAGTGGCTTTCTCAAGGTCGTCCAGTTCCTTCAAGGACCAACAAACCCACTCCTTGCTTCCCTAAGGCCTTCCCTATGCAAGTTGTCTTCCCTCATTGCGAGGTCAACCCATGTACACAAGAGTCCAGTGACAGAAATCATGACTAGAAAGTGATTGCAAGCAGATATTGAAGCTTACTTCAATTATAGTGATTCACAAATGCACCAGTATATTCTCTTTTCTGATTCTTTAGCAAATAAAAATAGTTAATGTGTGCAAGAGGACCAGCTAGATCCTTCGGTCCGTACTATTAAAGTGTGCATGTCTACAATGAGAAGAAAATTCACCATTCATTACCAGGACCATTAAGAGCAGATTAAACAAATGCTATCCACAAGTCAAGTTACTAAACTTTTAAAATATCTAAAGAACATTAGGAAGACCTTACATGGACTCTTTTCAAGGTGTCCTGGACTTGGATGCTAAGAAAGAGGGCTTCGGACTGAGTGCCGACAGGCTGGTTCATCTCTGTTCTTTGCAGGGCTGTCATGATTTCTACCATAACTCTGTGAGAAAACCAGTGCCCTTTAAGTAACTACTCTCATCCTACCATCTGCTGAGAGGAAGACCAAATTTCTTCAGGAAAAAATTTCTTCAGCAAGCTAGGCTGCTTTTGTTCTATCACAAACTGCAATCTTTTTAACACCTCACACCAACAGTTGACTTATATCCTTGTATTCATTCTTTCTTTTGAAGATTGGGTCTATACAGGGTGGCCAGGTGGTCCCAAAGAGCCATTATGACCCTAGCTTTTTTGTTTTGAATTGTAATAAAATGCACATCACCTAAAATGTGCCATCTTAACTATTTTTAAGTGTGGGTTCATTAGCATTGCACACATTCACTTTGTGGTATAACCAACCTCCAGAACTCTTTTCATCTTTTCACTGAACAACCCCCAATTTCTCCATCACCGCTAATGCCTGGCAACCACCTTTCTACTTTCTGTCTCTATGAACTTCACAACTCTAAGTACCTCTTACAATGGAATCAAACAATATTTGTTGTCTTGTGTCTGGTCTATTTCATTTAGCATGATGCCCTCAAGGTTCATCCTTTTTGTGGCGTGTGTCAGAATTTCATTCTTTTTAAAGGCTGAATAGTATTCCACTACATGGATGGATCCCATTCTGAATATCCATTCATGCATCAGTGTACTTTTGGGTGGTTTTCACTTCTTGGCTATTGTGTACAATATTGCTATGAACCTTGATATACAAATAACTCTTTGAGACCTTGCTTTCAGTTCTTTTGAGTTAAGAGTAGCTTTTGATGGAATGGATTAGTAGTGTAAGGCAGAGGCCCAGGAGGCCCCAGAATACCCAAGGATCACAGAATTCCTCCAGCATGACCTTGGCACAGCCTGGCTTTCCAAGGTGACTGCTCATGTGGAAAGCCTGTGACAGATGAACTGTTTTCAATGAAGGCTCAGTTTGGGGAGTTTCATCTACTTGAAACTACGTTTTATGTGATTTTATACTGTAAAATTTCTTCCCTAATAAAGCAACTGTCATGGCTTATAGGACTGAAAAGCAATATAAAAAAATAATAAAAAAGGAAAGCAATGTATGCTAGAATTGTTATGCCATGTAAAAATTTTTTTCTGCACCTTTATAAAAAGAAGTGGAGAACTTATTTCCTTGGTCCTTTCTCTGAAGAATTCAAATTCTGGTCTGTGCTCTGACCTGTAGCACATCTACAATGGTTTATAATTGATATTCTCTGAGGATGTATAATCAGAATGATTTTAGCCAAATGCTTGCTGGGATGTATAAACAATTTTACTGGGTTTTCTGATCATGATTTTGAGTCAGCTAAGTCTTTACCTTACAGCAATCCTCCTTGCCACCTCTCACCCCCATTCTAGTTCAGACTTGTTTTAATTATTTTTATGTCCCTATGTGTTCATACAACACTTTCATAGTCTCTTTCTGGAAACATCTATTACATATTCAAAAGTGGCTTGCATGTGTTTTCTCTTATTTGCAACTGCTAAATGAAAATGTTAATGAGAGATCCTTTTGGCTCTCTCATGAATTATCTACCTTGTTTTTCTACAGCAACTTTCTCCTTAATCCGCAGCGTCTTGGCAGTGGGGCAGTTTCAGGAAAGGAGGGAACTCTAATTATCATGCTTAGTATGGGGGTAAGTTACCAGCAGTTTTTGAATTATTCCTAAACAATTTTTCTTCTCTTTTCCGCCCACCCTTCCTGTCTGACTGCCTCTGGGAACATGGAATGTGGATCTGGCCATCATCTGGAAAAATGTTATCTCGGCACCATGGGACCTTGGTTATGTGGGTGAGTCCTGAAATTAATGTTTAAGTTGCTGGTTTCTCTCTTTGTGGAAGACGAAAACTGCCAAATGTAATTGTTTGAGCAGAAAATACCTTCAGCATCCTGGTGTGTGTACCCCCATGTGCCTGTAGTTAATCTTCCTGTATTAAAGGGGGAGAAATCCTGATGTGTATTATTAGAAGTACCCAAATTCAAATGAAACAAGGATGAATCATATTCAGTGACAAAAGTTGATATTTAGACTCTTGCTGTTGTTATTCTTTTTTTACGGGGTTAATATGATCTTGAATAATAGTTCTTTATAACAAAGCAATTCACAAAGATTGCACATAGTTTGACATGGAATTTTCTAAGGCTCTCGTCCAGTTTTCTCTATACATTACACACCTCAAATATTCATTAGTACCAACTATGGCCAATAGAAATGTATTCATTTTTGCGGTGCTGGCTTTGTTTCTAATGTAAATGCATTGGAAAACAACACAATGGAAATTGTTCATTGTTGATGTATTTACATGAAATGACTGATGAGATCTTGATGTGAAAACTTCCCACTTAAGTTGGTTCTTAGTAGATGGACAAAGTCAAGGTAGCAAAACGTTAAATATCAAACTTCAACTTCCTTGTTCCAAAACTGGATGGTAAGAATATAATAGGCATTCAGCTTTTCTGCAAGTAGGACCAGAGCTGGAGGAGAGGGTTTAAGTCTACTGGTGGATTTCTTGCTATGGAATGGAGACTAAAAAGCAGGCAGATTTTAAACACAAAAAATAGATTCTTAAATACGTTTTTTTCCTACTTCTCAAGCATGTGGGAAGCAGGATTCCGAGAAAAGTCCTTGATTAGCATGGTATTATAGAAATGGCTGGTCCAATAGCTTCTACACCTTTCTTAAAGTACTTAGCATGGCTGATTCCTGGAAAAAAAGAAATCAGTTGAGGTATACCTCCATAGCAAAATCATTGTCTTGGTTATCAATTCCACTTTTATACTGAGTCTCCCACTAAGCAAATTTCAAACTGCCATGTCATTGTCTTAGCCAGTTGAAGTAGCAGGATTTCACTTGCTGGGAGCAAACACATTTGTTGTTGCAATCTGTTATTTCTGAAATTTCTAAAATTATATTGAGTGTTAGCATGAAATTTGGCATCCAGGTTTGTAAGATTTTCTATTCTGGTGTAAGTGATTTGTGAATCTTTATCTTAGATGATTTCGTTGCCCATAAATATCCTCAGGAATATGTATCATTTGAGTTTAATATATGAGTAGTTGATTTGACACAATTACCACCTAATCAGCTGTTTTGCCTATTGGTTTATGTTATAATTCTTTGCTCCATATTAAAATCTCCTTCCAGGGGTGCCTGGGTGGCTCAGTCAGTTAAACATCCAACTCTTGGTTTTGGCTCAGGTCATGATCTCGGGGTCCTGAGATGGAGCCCTGTATTGGGCTTTGTACTCAGCAGGGAGTCTGCTTAAGATTGCCTCCCTCCGGGCACCTGAGTGGCTCAGTGGGTTAAAGCCTCTGCTTGCGGCTCAGGTCATGATCTCAGCGTCCTGGGATGGAGGCCCACATCAGGCTCTCTGCCCAGCAGGGAGCCTGCTTCCTCCTCTCCCTGTTTCTCTGCCTGCCTTTCTGCCTACTTGTAATCTCTCTCTCTGTATCAAATAAATAAATAAAATCTTAAAAAAAAAAAAAAAAGATTGCCTCCCTCGGCCCCTCCCTGCACTCATTCCCTCTCAGTGCCCCTCCCCCACCTCAAATAAATAAATAAATCTTTAAAAAAATATCTCCTTCCAGGATTCACATTATATGTGTTCCTCTTTGTATCTCTCCAGGCCTTTTCATCTCTCTCCTTCCCAGAAACAATAACTGGCTAGACAATCATCCTTAAAATCTCATTTTCTCTTCCAGTAATGAATGATCAGTAGCCAGAACCTCCTTATTTTAAATTGATCATGAACTAAATCTTGTGAATTCTTTTGTCTGGGACCTTGAAAGCCTTCTGAAGATAACGCTGTATTTGTGAGAGGCTCAGAAAATCTTCAGAAATCTCTGATCCTAAAAGTAGCAAATTACAAGCAAGGCTTCTTCCTGTTATTTTTCAACTGACTGTAACAGTACATGTGATTCTTCCCACCAACCTCTCCCTTTCCTTGTTCTAAGACCTCCTTCTACTGAGGGGACTCTTTTTTTTTTTAATGATGGTTTTTTGTTTGTTTTGTTTTGTTTTGTTTTAATTTTGGGGGGATCCAAGGTGAGGAACTCTTTTGACTTGGGGGGTCATTCGGGGTTTTTCATTTGTGTTTGTCCACTTACAGGGAGGGAGATAGGCTGGCTCTGCCGCCTCAAGGGTTACTGGTTTGGTCAATTAGGGACCATTCTCTGAAACACACAAAAACAAAAACAAAAACAAAACACACACAAAACAGATGGCAGATTTGCACACTGACACAGTTTACTTTCCGAGATACGCACAATCACATATCATCACCACCTTCACATTGACCGGCATATTCTGACTTCCTCTCACCGAGACACTGGGTTATGGACTTCACACGAGTCCCATTTAATTTTCCTAACAACTTTATGATACAGGGACATTCTATCACCTGATTTTAAGGTGTTGAGGAAACCGAGAGCCCACTTAACCTGCCAAAAGTCACCAGGGTCATTGATTCATAAAATGTTTTCACTAGACACGTTGTCTTTTAACCAGTTTAATATACTTCTTTACTCTTCTCTGCCCCTGACGATGGAATTTTAGTGCATCTCGGACCATAATTTGCCTTGTACAACTAAATGTGTCTTTTATCTGGCAGTTATCTAAAGCTCTTTCCTGAGTCAAAAGTGATAGTCCTGTGGTATCAGGGTCCAGAGGGGCAAGAGTGATTATAGTAAAAGACCTCTTAACAAGGTGATTTGCCCTGAGGAAGAGATTTCCTTTTCTAGAGAAGTTGATATTTTTGCATCTGACAGGATAATCCTATTCTGATAGGACTAAGAGTAGTTTTGGAGGAAAATCAGAGGCTAACACTTTTTGTAAATTCATATAAGCCTTGTAAATTCCATTTGGATTTCCAACTCTTGTTTTTGAGTGTTATTAAACACCTTAATCCAATCACAAGTACATCTCTAATAGCTAATTTTCTGCTTTATTAGTTGGAGTAATAAGGCCTTCTCAAAATCAGAGAGACATGAAAAGCAAAAAGTTATCTTGGTCAGCTAGTTCACCTTGCTTGCGTCTTTCAGGGTACTCCATTGACAATGTGAAAGTCAATGGAGCCAAGCTATGGAAGCGTTTGTCCAGAATGCTGATATTTCCAATTGCTGAAGGTCTGCCACTCCCCACCCTATCTTTCTTGGGTTTTGCAACAGCTTGCTGAGCCCTTCTTTTCATCTTTATTCTATCCTCCATCTGGCTTCAGAGACACATATCCAAACTATAAATCTCTTGCTTGAAACACTCTGGTGGTTCCATATTGCTTCTCATAGAGCTTCTCCATAGGGTTGCCACACCCTGCTGAGTATAGATTACTTGTGTGGGTGACATAGCTGAGGTGTGACTCATAAATCAAGTATTAAAATTTAAAAGATATTTTTTTCAAAATTTTCTTTAAATGCAAGTTAGTTAACGTATAGCGGAGTATTAGTTTCAGGGGTAGAATTCAGTGATTCTTCACTTGCATGTAATACCCAGTGGTCATTATGACAAGTGCCCTCCTTATTGCCCATCACCATTTTAGCACATCTCCCCACCCACCTCCCTTTCAGCAACCCTCAGTTTGTTTCCTATAGTTGAGTCTCTGATGGTTTGCCTCCTTCTCTGTTTTTATCTTACTTTATTTTTCCTTCCCTTCCCTTATGTTCATCTGTTTTGTATCTTAATTTCCACATATCAATGAAATTATATGGTATATGTTTTTCTCTGACTAACTTATTTCACTCAGTGTAATATATTCTAGTTCCACTCATGTCATTGCAAATAGCAAGATTTCATTCTTTTTGATGGCTGAGTAATATTTCATTATAGATACCACATTGTCTTTATTCATTCATCAGTCTGTGGACATCTGGGATCTTTCCATAGTTTGGCTATGGTTGATAATGCTGCTATAAACATTGGAATGCATGTGCCCTTTCAAATCATTATGTTTGTATCCTTTGGATAAATACCTAGGAGTACAATTGCTGGGTCGTAGGGTAATTCTATTTTTAACTTTTTGAGGAAACTGCATACTGTTTTCCAGAGTGGCTGCACCAATTTGCATTCCCACCAAAAGTGTAGGAGGGCTCCCCTTTCTCGGCATCCTTGCCAACACCTATTGTTTCCTGAGTTGTTCATTTTAGCCATTTTGACAGGTGTGAAGTGATATCTCATCATGGTTTTGATTTGTATTTCTCTGATGATGAGTGATGTTGAGCATTTTTTTCATGTGTCTCTTAGCCATTTGTATGCCTTCTTTGAAGAAATACCTGTTCGTGTCTTTTGCCCATTTCCTAACTGGATTTTTTGGTTTTGGGTATTGAGTTTGACAAGTTCTTTATAGATTTGGATACCAGCCCTTTATCTGATATATCATTTGCAAATATCTTCTCCCATTCCGTAGGTTGCCTTTTAGTCTTGTTGATTGTTTCCTTTGCTGGGCAGAAGCTTTTTATCTTGATGAAGTCCCAAAGGTTCATTTCTGCCTTTTTTTCCCCTTACCTCCAGAGATGTATCTAGCAAGAAGTTGCTGCAGCCAGGCTCAAAGAAGTTGCTGCCTGTGTTCTTCTCTAGGATTTTGATGGTTTCTGGTCTCACATTTAGGTCTTTCATCCATTTTGAATTTATTTTTGTGTCTGGTGTAAGAAAGTGGTCCTGTTTCATTCTTCTGCATGTAGCTGTCCAGTTTTCCCTACACCATTTGCTGAAGAGACTGTCTTTTTCCATGAAATGTTCTTTCCTGCTTTGTGGAAATTTGTTGACCATAGAGTTGAGGGTCCATTTCTGGGTTTTCTCTTCTGTTCCATTGATCTGTATGTCTGTTTTTGTGCTAATACCATCCTGTCTTGATGATTATAGCTTCATAGTACAGCTTGAAGTCTGGAATTGTGATACCTTCAGTTTGGTTTTCTATTTCATTAGTTTGGCTATTCAGAGTCTTTTCTGGTTCCATACAAATTTTAGAATTGTTTGTTCTAGCTCTGTGAAAAATGCTGGTATCATTTTGATAGGGATTGGGTTGAGTATGTAGATTGCTTTGGTAGTATAGACATTTTAACAGTATTTGTTCTTTCAGTCCATGATCATGGAATGTTTTTCCATTTCTTTGTATCATCTTCAATTTCTTTCATAAGTGTTCTATAGTTTCAGAGTAGAGAGCTTTTAATTCTTTGTTTAGGTGTATTCCTAGGTATCTTATGGTTTTGGGTGCAATTAAAAACGGGATTGATTCTTTGACTTCTCTTTCTGCTGCTTCATTATTGGTGAATAGAAATGCATAAAACGTATATATTTTTGAAAGTAAAATAGACTGGATTCAAGTTTACCTCTATGGCAATGTTGTTTTCACTTGCCCTTATTCTGTATTATTTTTTGTGGGTCGGAGTGGGGTGAGGAGGGAGGATGCCCTGGCTGAATAGGTCCTGGGGGTTGTTTAAAATCATCAGCCTTGCTTATCAGTCCCACCGCCTAATGGTTCCTGGTGTACAGCTAGTAATTCTGTTTATCAAGAGTTTTCTGTAGCATTTGTGAGGTGTGATTTTATAGTTATTAACTTTGTCTATGTAATTTTACTCATGGGTAATTTCTAGGTAGGAAAGAAGGCAAGGACAGATGAGGAAAGCTCCAACATCTGTATTATATATGTAATGATGTTATAACTATTCTTACCCATAATGTCAATAGTTTATGATTACAAAATAAGCAGCAAAATGATGATAAATGTAAAACTTGCAAAAGGATAAGTCATATAAATAAAAGGTTAAAATATATACAGTTCACTTGTTTTAATAATAATAACAAATAACATTTATTCTTCAATGGTCCATATTTATTTACCTTTTCGATGTTACCCATATAATGAAGGTCTAAAAAAAAGTTTTCAAAATGAATCAAAATATTTTGAAACATTTTATGCATTGAAGATTTTTCTTAAAATGACTGATTAAGTGTATCATAGAAAATGTTGTTACTTATGCATTAATATGAAGGTGTAAGTGGTATTGTACTTATTCTCCAAAAACGCCTATGCTGTTTTTTGTTTTAGTTTCCCAAATAATTTTGGTAGACGTGAGGATTTAGAAACATCTGGAAATATAGCCCACATGGAAAAGACATCTGTCTTGTGTCTCAGTCTGAAAAGGAAAAGTCAAAACTGAAGTTAGGATTATTGGCATGTTCTTCCATGATCTGATTACTGCTGCATTTGCTATTTCACTTCTGACGCCATCCTTGTCACTCCTGCTATGCTCACCGGTGTGGCCTGCCTTTAGCGTCCCAGAAACCTTCATGTATCCATGATTTTTCTCATATCTTCTTTCTGACTCGAACTCCTTATCTCATTTTTTTTATTTAGCATGTTTATTTTCTCATTTATGAAAATGTATTTAGTGTTAGAAACTTCACAGTTTACTGAATAGAAAATAAATTACAGTATTGAACAAACAGAACTGTTCTTTTAGCTGTACCACATGATGTGGCAATCTGCCATTCCCACTTAAAAGTGTATAAGGCCAACTTGACCGTTGAGTATTCTTGGAACCTACCTTTGATTTTATATTTGTTGGTATTTTCTTTTAGTTTGTATTTTGAGCTTTTATTTTATTTTTTTATTAACATATAATGTATTATTTGCCCCCGGGGTACAGGTCTGTGATTCATCAGTCTTACACATTTCACAGCACTCACCATAGCACATACCCTCCCCAGTGTCCATCACCCAGCCACCCTATCCCTACCCTCCCATCCCTCAGTAACCCTCTGTTTGTTTCCTGAGATTAAGAGCCTCTTATGGTTTGTCTCCCTCTGGATCCCATCTTGTTACATCCTCATCTCATTTTTATCTAGCATCTCCTGGTTCTCTTTTAGACACAGCTCTATAAGAAGTCTATCCTGATAATTTTCCTCTCCTCTTACCCTACTGGATGTAAGAATGCTTTGGACTCCGACAACACTCTGCACATGCCTCCCTCACATTTTTACATATTGTCAGGGAGTGATAGGTTAACCTGCATATCTCCCCTCGTGTTTTCTAAAATCAGAAAGCACTGGGACTTCATTCTCTTAATAATTTCTTTATGCCTAATACCTAAAATGTGGTAGGCTGTCAAAGGTTGTGTTTCTCGAGAAAGTAGAAGTAGACTGTGAAATGGACATTGGTTGGCCAACGTGTTTATTCACAAGTACTCCTGAGACCAACACCAAGCAAGAAAGCAGGACTGGGCAGAGGGAGAAGTTGGGCTTGCTTGTGTTTCCCACAAATGCATCAGCCCACCCTACAGGGACCTCTGGGGTTGGGGTGACCTTTGAGTTTTTTCTAGTTAGAGCAAGAGAGCCTTAGCATTTTAACCTCCACATAAACTGGACATTTGGGATTTTGGCTGCTCCTGGTAGATACAGGTGTGACATGGGCAAGGCAATTGTCTTCAGTAGAGACAGTCCCCAAAGAAGAATGACAGCTGGGGGCTGCCCTCTGGCAGCACTTCCAGTGGCTGGAGGATTATAAATTCTTCATCCCTGGAAGGGGATCTAGGCAGCATACCATAGTGTCCACCATATTACAAAAAATTTTTATATATTTGTGAAATTAACTGAAGAGCAGAATGCCTGTGAATTAGGGGAATCGGGGATGAGAGAAGGAAATGAAACAGTGGGCAACTTCTATCTGCCCTATTAATAGAAATGGTTTTAATAAAATGGATTTCTCTCTGGACTCTAGTTAATAACAATGTATCATCATTGGTTCATTAATTATAATGATGTACTATAATAATAAGAGATGGTATAAAGATGGGAAACTGATCTAGTCTACTTGTAAAATCCTGTACCATCTTTGCAGATTTTCTAAAACTCTAAACTATTTCAAAATAAAAATATATGAAACACCACTTTATATTTTTAATATATATTATTTTTAAATTGTCTACTAGAAATTACTATTGATTTCCCTGCCACCTAGTTCTGTTTGTTTTTTAAAGATAAGATTTACGATACAGAACTGTAAATAATCCAGGATAATACATAATTTCCAATAATACCATGTAAAATTAGTGCACACACATATTTATTTCTTATATATTATGTTATTTGAGGGTGTTTTTTAGTTGTTATCATTTTATTGGTATGGCTATGACCTGGGTTCATTTTCTAAAAAGCTTGTCATCATAGATATAGATCAAGATTTAGACTTTAGTGAGCCTATTATTTCACCTTATGGGTAAACATATTCAGAAGATTGGTTTGTAAAAAAAAAATAATAAAAAGACTACCGATTTAAAAGAAAAAGGATTTCTTTCTGAATAAAGAGATATAATTTTTAAAGACCCCTTAAACTTTAAGCCTTCTGACCTTAAAGCAGTAAATGAATTGTTTGTGACTATTCCAAGTATCAACTTGGCTACTCTCTCTGTAAACATTTATTGACTCCCCAGAAGACACACAGCACTGTGGTAGCTGGTGTGGGACCAGAAAATTTCTTAAAAAGTCAGATATCAAGGAGATTTCAAACCACTTGTAGATGACGACATGGAGGCAATTGAGCATAATACAAAGACGAAGGAAAGTTTGGAACACGATGTCATATGAGCTGAGCTTTGAAACCTCCAGAGACTTGAGTCCAACTCTTCCAGGAAATGTTAGCTTTTACTTTTCTGCCCGAAATAATATCTCATTCAACTTTTATAGCTCTTGGGCGCCTGGGTGGCTCAGTGGGTTAAAGCCGCTGCCTTCGGCTCAGGTCATGATCTCAGGGTCCTGGGATGGAGGCCCACGTTGGGCTCTCTGCTCAGCAGGGATCCTGCTTCCTCCTCTCTCTCTGCCTGCCTCTCTGCCTACTTGTAATCTCTCTCTCTGTGTCAAATAAATACATACAATCTTAAAAAAAAAAAAAAAACTTTTATAGCTCTGCAACCGCTGACCCCTATGTAGTGGAGGAGGAGCACTCTTATCAAAACCAACAGTGGCCCCTGAAACCAGAGTCATGGCCGTTCCTTCTGTATTTCACCCCCAGACTCCGAATAAAATGACCCTCGTGCCTTTCGGGTTTGATTCCTGTAGGGGAACAACATCCCCCAATATGGGCTGTATTTCAGTTCCAGGAGCAGGCCTACGGTCTCCCATGGGTCTCGCCTTCTGACATGATCTTGTCATCACATCCCTAGGCCCACCACGGGCCTTTGTCCCCTGTGTGACTCAGAGCCTTCTGCAGCCTGGAGGTGTGTCTCAGCTCATTTCCACTGTATCCATAAGCAAGTGCCTTTGTTCACTTTCCTCTCCCTTGAGGGGAGAGCCTCCTTCCTTTGAGTGGCTTCTATATATGTGTAGTTCCTTTGTTTTCTCTACCTTATCTTTTATTGCCAGAATGATGACAGTACTGATCAATAAAACTTTGTCTCTCTCTCTCATAGGTTTAGCGAAAAGGGGGAAAAAATGAAACATACTGAATTACAATAGCAAAGTTCTCAATTATGCTTATGAGGCAGAGTTGATGATAAGGAAGTGGTTAAACATTACTTTGCTTAGAAAGAAATTGTTCTCAGGACCAATACGGAGTGTCAGCAAAATGAAAAACAATTGATTCATCAAGTTCTTTTCTCCCTGGCATATAGAGAATGAGATTATTAGCTAGACAAAGTTATTCTAAAATCTATTTTAGTCGGTCGCTTTCTTTATCAGCCATTTTTCCTGTCAGTCCTAAAGTCCTATTTAAAAAAATTTTTTGAACCTCGCTTACCCATTCTCCTCTTCTGCCTCTTCTGAGGTTGTTTGTCTGGAGATCAAGAGGGGAGGGCAGAGAACTGTAAATCTGGTGGGCTTGTACTGAAGCTTCCCACTAGATTTGACATCCCCTCTCTTGCATCATGCCAGGAGTAGATGTGATACCCGGCTCCCCTTTATCTCTTAGAGGACAATTTGAATATAATCTTTACTCTGGAAGACTCTATTACCATATTATCGATGCTGGCTACAAGGCTGGCAGGAGGGATGGAGGAAGTACAGTGTTGAGGGGAAAATGCATATGTATTTTCTGTGCCACCGGACAGGTGCCAGCCCCCACCATGCTACCCCCACCCCCCATTTGAAAAACTGATTGGAAAACTCCATTATATTATAGCAGGACAAACTGCTTTACCTTCAATATGAGAAGCGGGTATAGAACGTATCATATTTAATGACATGAAAACTTCTGTCCATTTTACAGATATTGACCAAGGCTATCTTTTAAATACAGTTCGTCTAATTCACCCTGTCCTTGTTTTAGCCAAATGGCTTGAGAATCCAAAGTTCAATTTCTTTTCTTTTTAAAAAATTACCTCTGGGGCACCTGGGTGGCTCAGTGGGTTAAAGCCTCTGCTTTCGGCTCAGGTCATGATCTCAGGGTCCTGGGATCGAGGCCCGCATCGGGCTCTCTGCTCAGCGGGGTGCCTGCTTCCTCCTCTCCCTGTCTCTCTGCCTACTTGTAATCTCTCTCTCTGTGTCAAATAAATAAATAAAATCTTTAAAAATAAATAAATTAATTAAAAAAATAAAAAATTACCTCTGTCATAAAAGAAGATTATCCCCTCCTAAGTGTTACTCTTCTTTACCCCTACTAGTTTTGTTTCTAGAAATCATTTATGGTAGCACAGCAATAATTTGAATTTAATGAAAAGCTCACAAAGGGAAAAAAAATCAGCTTGCCTATGGAAAATATGAGGCAGACATCAAAGAATATTTGTTTTTCGTAACTGTTTTGGTTAAACAGGTGTCAATCGCGCTATGTTAGAACTGGATTCTTGTGATAGCACTAACTGCCTTCATGCCTATCTGACCCTGATTCAACCAGTTTCTTGGACATTCTGGGGAAGAATTTATGTGAGGTCAATGATTTGTACTTGTTCAAAGGTTACTCTGCCACATAATTCAACTGTCAGCAGAACTACGTCTTGCCTGGCCCAAGATTTTGTATAAATCTAAAGGGGGAAAAAAGTCCGCAAAATTTATTGTCCAGGAAACTGACAGATCCCCGTTGGCTATGTCAGCACAAGCATTTGGGAATTAGGCAAGGGCTCTCCTTGCTGCTGATCTGAACTTTGCATTTCAAGCATTTTGGGGTTGGAAGGACAGCCCCGAGATAGCACAGAGCGAGCCAAGCTAGCAATAGTGGAGGGAGATGGTTGTCGGGAGATAGTACTGCTTTTAACCTGCAGCCAAGAATGATCACTAAGTTTGGCGGGTTATCTCCCAAGGCTTATCTCCCCCAGCTAGAGTCCATTGTGAGGCTCAAGAGTACAGTTAGAGACTATTTTTAACTGCAAGTCCTATGAGCCCTGATTCAACAAGCCTTTTGTTCAGTTCAGAAACCCCTCCCTCTGCATACACCCTGAAATATCTGATCAGGGCTTCCTATATTTCTGCCTCATGGAAAATGTCAAGGTTTGAACGTATTTGGGATGTTTTGTCTTTTACTAGGGTTCTGGCATTTTTAAGTCTTTTGTTTGCTTTTAATAACAGTGTATCTCTAATTGGAATGTCATAAAGTATTTGAGTAATGTGTCTCTCTGCTTCAGACCCAGGAGAACATTAACCTTGTTAAAATATCTTTCCAAGTATCCAGAAAGGATTTGATTCCTCATTCGCTCCATACCTCCTTTCCAAATGAAACGTAACATCTGCGTTGAATTCAGAAACTTGCGGCTGTTGACTGTCTAGAAGCAGCTTGCCAACTCTCTGTAGCAAATGTTAATGGTCCAATCCATTGTCAGTGTTTTAATTATTAGAAAGAAACATTCTTTTCTGGAGGTACTGTAGGTTTTGAGCATACATTTAAAAATGAAAGGATAAGGGGAACCTGGATGGCTCAGTCGGTTAAGCGGAGGACTCTTGAGTTGGCTCAGGTCATGATCTCAGGGTGGTCAGATAGAGACCAGCATTGGGCTCCATGCTCAGCATGGAGTTTGCTTAAGATTCTCTGTCTCTGCCCCTCACCCTGCTTGTGTGCGCTCTCTCTCAAATAAATTAAATCTTTAAAAGAAATGAAAGGATAAAAATGCCTTTTTGGTTTTGCTTTCAACTGGTAATTTTTTCCTTTCCTTTTTCAAAAATCACTCCAAATCTTGGACAAGGGGCTCCACCTAGTGTTAAGTTTTAGGTTAAAAAAGGAAGCTAGAGCTAAAGAAAGGGCAAAAATTTTTGCTTTTAAAAAGAATATACTCCTTTATGATAAGAATGCAAAACAAAAGAGTGATATTTCATAAAATGTTTTTGTGGCTTAGATGCTTCGTGTTACTTAGGGAAATATAGGCATTCTTTCTTATTCTCTCATCTTCCACAAGTTCTTACTTTTCTACCTATTTTTAAAAAAGCAAAATTACATTACATATGTGTGTAAATACAGTTTGAGATTATAAACATTTTCTCAGCCTATGGTAAATGGATTTAGATCCAATTTTCTGGTGGTATAACTACACAAGAATCTTAAATGAAATGGTTTGCGTTGCCTTCACAGTTAGTACACCTGGAGTTACTGCCTGAAATTGCATTTAAAAAAAAAATTTTTTTTGCCTTTTTGTTTTGGTAAACAGGGGCTTAAATCTTATATTGACATTTTTATTTAATACTTTTTGTAACATCATCTAGTCACACTTTTCTAAATGTTTCTATTGCATCCAACTCAAGTGTCAGATTTTCTACTTAGCAACCACTAAGTGGAGTTGTACTACTGTTGATAATGTAATTTTTTTTTACAACTTCAAAAATATCACTGTAGTGTGGTATTTGATTTCTTTATTTTCGTTCTCATAGAGGGGGTATTTCCAGTGCTTATATCTATTGCCAGTGAGTTCCAAGAACAGAATGTACGTGTATCTAAAGGACTAAATACTAGGCTGAAGTGACTTGTACAGGAGAATGAGTAAACTTAGTGATGATATCAGTAGCATGCAGAAATTTACTTGAGAAAAGTGTCCCCTCAGCCGTTTGGGTTTTGGGATGTGCAATCTCTGTTCTGGAACTGACCCATCATCGTTCCAGCTGGAGTAGTATTTCTTTTATGCTCCTACTGCCTGACAGCTGTTGTAGGTAAGGATACATTTACCCCTCCTAAATACCCTGTGAATTAGGGACTCTGAAATAGGGAAACTGAGGCTCAGAGAAATCCAGTAGCTCATCAGCATTGTGTCTGGATTTGAACTAAGCCTGTCTCTCCATTATACATGCTTTTTTTCCGTCCACATCATATTACTCACCAACATAAGACTTCTCCTTCATGATACCAACTCTTCTTTACATTTCCAGTTCATCGCTATTTTTATTCAAGACTCAATCTGTGCTAGGTGCCAAGGGAGTTGGTACTATTGATGTTATCAAGAAACTTTTCAGTTTAATGGAGGAGACTGAACACAAGTGTGTTTTCTAAGATCATATATTTATTTGCTTGTACATTTAGCTAAGTGCCACGTGTGTGGTATAAATAATAGGTACTATAAGTGTTCTGCTTTCTAAAAGCAAGGAGTGTTTCTTTCCACCTGCCCATCTCCAGCAATGAGAACTTTCCTTCTGGAATGGAAGTGATATAATGAATCAAAGTTGATTACGCCCTAAGAAGGGCAGTTGAGGTTTACAGTCCTTTGCGTTCTTAAAACTTACTGAGGATCCACAAAGAGCTTTTGTTTAGGTAAGCTATACCTAACGGTATTTATCATTTTAGAAATCAATAGTATTTGAAAATATATATTAATCCATTTAAAAATAATATTAGTAAATCCATAATATAGTAACATAAATGACCTATTTTTATGAAGAAAAACAAACAAACAAACCACATTTTCCAAGACAAAACAATTTAGTGAAAAGAGTAACATTGCTTTACATTTTTTTTTCAAATCTTTTTCATGTCTAACTGAACCGAAGACAGCTGGATTCTCTTCTGTGTCTGCTTTCAGTTTGTGGCCATACGCTGTTTTGGTTGAAATACAGGAAGAAAATCCAGCTTTTAGGGGCGCCTGGGTGGCTCAGTCAATTGAGCATCTGCCCTCAGCTCGGGTCATGATTGCAGGGTCCCAGGATCGAGTCCTGCATCGGCCTCCTCCTCAGTAGGGAGACTGCTTCTCCCTCTCCCTCTGCTTTTCCCCCTGCTTGTGCTCACTCTCACTCTCTCTCTCTCTGACAAATAAGTAAAAAAAAAAAAAAAAAAAAAAAAAAAAAAAAAAAAAAAATCTTAAAAAAAAAGGAAGAAAATCCAGCTTTACACCAAAATATTGTTGGAAAAAGGAGGAACATTTCAGTTGCCTTTCCAGATAATTCTTTAACCTTGCTGCCACATGAAAGAGGTTTGAGGAACCTCAGGGGTTCCTGGACCTCACTTTGAGAACTGCTAGACTGTAAACTGGGACCCAGTTTCAAATCTCAGCTCTTTCATTTCCCAGGTTGTGAAGCCCTGGGAAGTTACTAAACCTTTGACAGAACTGTTGCAAAAATTAGAAAGAATGCACATGCAGGACCTGGCATGGAGAAGGTCCTCGAATAAACACTTAGGATGCCGACATGATGTCAGTGATAAAATGCTGCTGTTCCATTGGTCTTGGATACTATGAAGGTCAGAGTCAGAAAATGAAGTCCCATCGAGCTTGAGGATATATAGGAATAAAACTGTTAACAAGGTGGGATTCATCTTCTTCCTCCTTCCTTCCTTCCTCCTTCTTCCTGGCTTGGGTCCCTCAGGTGTTCTGTCCTTCCCATCCAGAATCAAGTGGATTTGCAGGGTTTATACAGTCTTCCTCAGTTTTGACTACACTGTACAAGAAAACCAGTTATGGTGGTTATTATGGGAAAAAATGTAATAGCTATGGGGTTTTCTATTTTCTATTTATGTTTAATATGAAACTTGTTTAAAATATAATTAATAATGGCGATCTTTCATTTAAAAAGTAGAAAATTATTTCCATGATATTGAAAAAAGTTTAAAAACCTCCCAAATTCTAGGAAGTCTTCCTAAATGCTTTTAAGTAATTTAATGCATCGTGATGTAGAGTAAGCACATATCATCTATAACCTGTGTTGTGCTCACTTTTTCTATAATACTTTGGCCACAGTTGGGTCAGTCTGACATGTGACATGAAAGTCAGGATGAAGTAGGAAAATGGAGGCTCTTGGGGCACTTGGATGGCTCAGTCATTAAGCGTCTGCCTTCAGCTCAGGTCATGATCCCAGGGTCCTGGGATTAAGCCCTACATCGGGCTCCCGCTCAGCGGGAAGCCTGCTTCTCCCTCTCCCACTCCCCCTGCTTATGCTCCCTCTCTCACTGTCTCTGTCAAATAAATAAATAAAATCTTTAAAAAAAAAACAAAAAAGGAAAGAAAATGGAGGCCCTTCCTAAGGGAGGGTCCTGAAGCCAAGGCATACTACAGGGGGATGAGTTTTCATGTTCTGAGTCAGAAAGAAGGTTATGAGACAGGTCCAGAATATAAGTCAGAGATCTGAGAAGCAGGAAGATGAATGTTTGAAAACCCAAAGGTTCTTGGAAAGAGTGTGATACCATGGGAGGGGAGGTCAGGAACAGATAGGAGACTGAAGTGAGACCCTGAGTAGTCTGCGGTGGGGCAAGCCACGAGTATAAAGGGCTTTGGTTGAGGCCAAATCTTACAGACCATGTTTTTATCTAGGGGCTTGCTTAGTTGTAGAGCTAGAGCTGGGAGAGAGATTCCAAAATGCTAGAAAATATACCCTTTCAAAATAACTTTGAAAAACTTATTGAACGTGTTTATGGGAAAAAATATGTCTTTATTAGAACACTATGGACATGACCCCATGAAAAGAATCTTCTTATTGCATTGTCAGAAGGATGACATAATGTTTTTGTTTCAAAAGAACATTTTGGCCACAACAATAAAACTGCCCCAGGAGATTTATCATTTAGATGAGGGGGGAAAAAAACCTGCTTGAGATGAGCAGAGAGATTCCTTTCTCTTCATGTCAGGTATCAGATAAAACTAGTATTGCCAAGTAGTTTGAAAGTCACCAGCTGAGACATTTTTGTGTCTGTGGTAGTCATCTACAAGTTTCGGAGACTCCAGTGGGACCCACCTAAGAGGACCCTGCTGATCAGAGTGCGGTTAGAACCCAGGGCTCTGACTCAGCTGTGTTGCCTTGGGTTGGCCACAATCCAAAAGTCTCAGTCTACTCATTTAGAACATGAGGAAGTAATATTAGGGCAGTGGTTCTCAAAGTGTGGTCCATAGACCAGAAGCATCAACATCACCTGGAATTGCTTAGGAATATGTTCCTGGGCCCCATCCCAGACCTGCGGAAGCATAAACACACAGTAGGAGTGGGACCCAGCAGTCAGTGTCCTGATATGCCCTCCATGTGATTCTGTGTATTCTGCAGTCTGAGACCCACTGGACTAGATGATCTCTGACCACTTTCTGGTTTAAATGCTTTCATATTCTCAGTCAAGTGGCTCATTCTGGCTCTCAGGCAAGTTGTCTAGAGCAATCAGAACAGAGAATTGTTGTTCTTTTGTAAATATTTAGAGGATAGAGACTGCTTTCGGTGGCTCATTTAACTGTTTAACCACTTCAGGAAGCTCTCATACCTTATTGTTTATACAAAAATATATTCAGAGCAGTGACGTTTTCAAATTGAGTTTTACATTACAATTACCTTAAAGACTTAAACAGAGCTATAAAGATTCTCCTGGATCTGCATAGTTCGGGGAGAACATATTTTAAATGTATATACAATTTCAAAAGGTTCATAGAATCTGTAATGGTCTTCATGGACTTGGTTAAGAAGAACGAAGAAATTTGTTGGTAAATTGTTAAAAGAAAGTAAGCATGTTCCCAGGGCTTCTAAAGCATCCTATAAATTTTCTCCAGTTTCCATTTGTTCACACACTCACTGTTGGGGATGGGGCTGGGTTAGGTCCCATGGTGGTATATAGCCTACTTTCTATGAGCTTTCACAGAATTATTTGTGAAAGTGGACAGAACAAGTACCAAACGAGCCAGAAGATTTCTTTTGCCAGAAAATATTTGGGGGAAAATTCTCCAAAGAGATTGGCCTTGGGGATGAGCTGGAGGAGCATTTGCAAGCTAAGAGGATGGTGTGAGGAAAGCTAGAGGTGAAAGGCTGTTCAGGAGGCCCAAGTGGTGGAGGAGCTTCCCATGAGGAGCCTGTGTCTTCCTCCAGGCTTTCTTCAAAAGCCGCACAGAAGTCATTAGAAGGAGGTAAAGTGGATCCCTTTCTCCCACACTTAAAAACGCTAACATGCGGAGTTCTCAAGTGTCTTTATCTCTGAGGATTCTCTCAGAAACGAAAAATTTCTTCCAACTAAGGGTATTGAATCTAAACAATTAGACTGTCCTTACAGAGCAGATTATAACTTTTTGCCAAGATGCTTCCTAGTGTTGAAGCTATGCTTTTTCTTAAACTTGTAAAGAAGCCAAGGATGGGTCATGTTAGAGAGCTAGTAATGAGGTTGCTTGCTTTCACTGTGCCTGGTATGAATTGATTAGTTCTGTAGACTTAGTAAGTGATTGTAAGACATTGTCTTTTATTGTTTTAACAAGATTCTAATTAATTCTTATAAAAGAGGTAATTTTGTAGAACTTTCCAATTATAATTGTAATAGTTCTGTCTTTACTTCATATAGCCTGACCTTTTTCCTTGGTTGTTTAATTTAGAAGAAAGAAGGCCATGTGAAAGCATTTTCTGATCCAATAGAATCTTTTCTTCGTATTCATTGCTAGACTGTATCAGGACATCACTACCAACAGAGGCTGCTTCTGTTCACTGTGAGGGGAACCAGCAATTCATAAGCTGTTTTTTGAGGCTACCTTCTAAAGAGTTGGCTGAAGGAAAATAGAGCTGTTGCCTGGTCTGAAGGTAGAAATACACAATCCCTGATCAGAATTCGGGATGACATAATCAGTGAAATAGCCCATGTTAAAATCACCTATGAAATGAACTTTTATGAAAAATACAAATTATATTTTTTGTACATTTTATGACAGTATAAGGCCTTAAGAGAAAGTGTTTTCCTCTCTGCTTGATAGTAACTACTAGGTTGGACAGAACGCACACAAGAAGTCCAACAATCTGGGCGCCTGGGTGGCTCAGTGGGTTAATGCCTCTGCTTTTGGCTCAGGTCATGATCTCAGGGTCCTGGGATTGAGGCCCGCATCGGGCTCCCTGCTCAGCGGGGAGCCTGCTTCCCCCTCTCTCTCTCTGCCTGCCTCTCTGCCTCCTTGTGATCTCTCTCCCTCTGTGAAATAAATAAATAAAATCTTTAAAAAAAAANAATAAATAAATAAAATCTTTTACAAAAAAAAAAAAAGAAGTCCAACAATCTTCCTTTGCGTGCATTAAAAAGTAATCAAAAGGCCTTCCCTGGTAAAGAATTGGCACCAACTAGGAACAGTGGGTAACAGATGTTTAAAATGTAGCGGGGGCAAATTATGCCTTGCAGCCGTATCTATACAATGCTGAAATGTCAGCTAAACAGTAAAAGGTCTGAGGTGTTGTCAGTGGTTCCTATCATTATAGTCATCAGGAGAGTTAGGAGTATTGCTGCTTGACCCCCTCAACCAAATCCGTATCTCTGGAGAATGGGCCTTAGTGTTGGTTTTCAAAGGCTTCCAGATGATTCTCAAGTGCCATTAGAATTGAGGTGCCCTGACCTTCATGACACCTGCACGGTTGTGACATTTGGCAGCGACGTGATCGATGAAATGACACAACAGATACAGCTAGAAGATACACATATAGGTCTTTCCAGAGACATGACTTTCCAGGCCCCCAAAGATCCCCCTGGTGATTTGTGGTTCTGTGGTTGATGACGTCTGTGTGGCGGGAGGGTCTCCCTGGGGGAGGTGGCATCACTGGCCACTCTGAACTCTGTCTGTGCTCCTGCCTCCTCATCATTCTGCCTGCCCCCTCTGCCTCTGTTCTGAGGAGCCTCGTTACTTGTTAGCTACTTGCCGGGTGCAAGTAGCCTGTGTGACACCACCCCCTGCCACCACACATTCCTGAGTGTGTACTGCATCCAGGATTGTAGGAAAAACTCCTGGAGGCATCCCTCACCAGCCTAACCAGGGTCCCCAGCCACCTAAGGACCATTCCTACAAAGGCCAGTTAGCAGTCTATCTACTTCTATTTTAAGGCTTGGGGTAATTTTTCTAATTAGTTTTTTTGTGGCTTAAGTTTTTAGGTGAGTTATTCATCGTAATTGTTGATTATCTCATTGTTTTTTCCTGTTTTTCAAAGATGAGAGACACTAAGAGAATTCACCATTGTCAAAAGCACTTCTGTCTAAGTCCAGAGTGTGCTTTGCTTTGTATCCTTTCAAAGGAAAGAAATCCAGAGTGCCGTTCAGACAACAGTAGGCCTGGCATCACTTGACAACCATTTTCCTTTTCTGGGAAGGGTGTGGCTGTAAAGAATGACATCCCACATCTATTCTGTGATGAACACCCTTTCCTGAAAACCATATATTGAAATACTTTGAAAGTTTTTGTTGATTGCGCTTTTCTTTCACTCCTGACATTTCTTTTTTCACCCTATAAATAAAGATGAGTTCCCACACAAGTTTTACAAAAGAAAAATGGCACACCCCAAATTTTAACCATCATTGCAATGCTGTTGGAAATTTTATTTTCCTAAGATTTCTTCCCTCTACCCACCTCCACCCTAGCAAACGATAGTTCCCCCTCCTAAACCTGGAAAGAAAGGTGTTAGAGTGTAGAGATTCCATGAATGTTTAATGGACTGGAAAGGAGAGGGAAAAGGGTGGATGGATAGCGTTTTCATTTTTTATTTTTAATTGATTCTAGGTGTGGGTTTTTTTCTCTCTTTCTCTCTCTCTCTCTGTTTCTCTGTCTCCCTCTCTCTCTGTCTTTAAAGCTCCTTTTATTATTTTATTTTTTAAATTGTCATACAATAAATTTGAATTTTTTAAAAGATTTTATTTATTTATTTGACAGAGGGAGAGAGATCACAAGTAGGCAGAGAGGCAGGCAGAGAGAGAGGAGGAGGCAGGCTCTCTGCTGAGCAGGGAGCCCGATGTGGGGCTCGATCCCAGGACCCTGAGATCATGACCTGAGCTGAAGACAGAGACTTTAACCCACTGAGCCACCCAGGTGCCCTAAATTTGAATTTTTGTATGTACTCTTTGAGTGTGTGTGGATTCATGGAACCAACACCACAATCAGGATATGGGATGGTGTCACCACTGTAAAAACTCCCTTGTGCTGCCCCTTTGCGGTCACATTCTTCCCCCACCCGTTGCCCTGGCAACCTCTGATCTTTTCTCCATCACTCTATTTTTGTGTTTTCTAGAATGTCATATAAATGGAGTCATTTATATGACATCATATGTAACCATATGAGAGTGGGACCTTTTGCTCGGCATAATGTCTTTGAAATTCATCCAAGTTGTTGCATGTTGTTGGATGTTGTTTTTTATTGCTGAATATTATTTCATTGTGTGGATATAATTCATGCAGTACAATTTCAACTTACAGATAAACCGCAGTGTGTTTTAATCCATTTTCTGCTGGAAGGATATTTAAATTGTTTCTAGCTTTTGGTGATTATAAACATGCGTGTATAATTTTTTGGGTGTGTGAACATAAATTTTCACTTCTTTGGGTAAATGCACGGGAGTGTAAGATTGCTGGGTCATATGGTAAAAACTTCATAAGAAACGGTCAAACTTCCAGAGACTCTCTATCATTTTGCATCCCCACCAGCCATTCCTGAGAGTTCCAGTTGTTCCGCATCTTTGTCAGTCTTGGTATGGTGGGTACTTTTGGTTTAGCCATTCTAATAGACGTGAGGTGGCCCAGTGGTGGTTTTATGGGGGGTGGGAGGGGGAGTAGGTCCTTGGTACTACCTGAGTTCTGCATCACTCTGCAGAGTCAGAGATGCTTTGGGACCTCAAATAATGTCCTTGGGACCTGCTCTCCCTCCATCAGGGCTGCCTGCCCTGGTCTCCTCCAGGCCAAGCTTTGTAAACCCAAGAAGAATGGGAATGAGAATGGGAGGAATAGTGCGAGAGGCAGCTTCAAAGGACTGGAGCAGTTTACATTAGCCCTCCTCCTTCTCTGTACTTCCCTGCCTCCTTTCTCCTACTCCCCCACCTCCTTTCTCCACAGCGGAAAATAAATGGGTCTTGCAAGTTGCTCCTTTTAATTCAAATTGATGCCTACCGTGAGGAAGACAAAATACATTTTACTTCAGTGAACAGTGATGGAAGAAAAAAATTCTAGCAAAAATAAGTTGAAATAATCAAAGGATCTCTGTGTTTTTATCCAGATTACTGTGCCACCAGCTGTGAATCTGATTAATGTCCTTGAAGCATCAGAGAGTCACTCTCTAGGCAGGAATCCTCATTTAGAACAGCAGCAACCCCCCTCCCCCAACCAAAGCCCCCAAACCAAACAAAGTGTACATAGACTTGAGGAGAGATATACCTATTTTGGAAAAACTTTTTTTCCAAAACATTGGGAGAGGGGCACCTGGGTGGCTAAGTGTCTGCCTTCGGCTCAGGTCATGATCTCAGGGTCCTGGGATCAAGCCCCACGTTGGGCTCCCTACTCAGTGGGGAGTCAGCTTCTCTCTCTTCCTCTGCCCCTGCCCCCTGCTTGTGCTCTCTCTTGTTCTTGCTCTCTTTCTCTCAAATAAATAAATAAATAAATAAATAATCTTAAAAAAATAAAATGAAAACATTGGCAAAATTGAGGATTCAGGAAATTGGTAATGAAAACCCAGAGAAAACTGGGAAATATACAAACTCTAGAAAGGTTTTTGTTGCTGTTGTTCAAATGCATTTTCTTTTTATAACAACTTTGGATGAGACTCCACAGAGCTGAGGAGTCATCTAAACATAATTAAATGTGCCTAATGGAGCTCCATATCTTTGTATGTTTTACAACCACATGATCAAAAAAGATATATTACATTACTTGCTGCATAGCTATATTTTATGTTGTCAGGTCAGAATCACCTTGAATAAGAGATAAATAACAATCTTATTATAAACCGCACACCATTCTTACTAGTCTTTTACAAGAAACTTAAATACGTCTCTAGTCAGTTTTTTTATGGGTGGGAGAGGCTGGGAGGGTTTGACAGAAAAGGAAATCTGATATGGGTTGCTGAATATTTTAATGGTTTCCTAGAATCATTAGCATTTGTAAGAGTACACTATGTAATGAGTTGACACCATAAAGACAGCTTTGAGTTTTCCTCCATGGATAGAAGAAATTATGATCCATTTTTTTATGTCTTTAGCTATAGTACTCATTTAATTATTTATGGGAACATAGTGTGCCTACATCCCTCTAAGTGCAGTATAGTGCATGTATTTAAATACCCATCACTCAAATTAAATACATTTTCCTGTCTACAGAGTAATACATTTTTTATTGAATGAAGAAGTCATAAATAGTTGGGTGCCTAGAAGTGCATCTTGTAAGGATTTTCCCACCCTTCATTGTTCTTCAAAAAATAAAGTCATCATATTTGTTAATGAATTCTACTTTGCAAGTCTGAAGATTTTTTTGGCTAACTTTTTTTTTCCAACTCATCACAAAACCTATGGATATAGGAACCTATCACTTTAATTCTAGTGGAGAGACAATGTTTTGCTGCTAGAGGCTTAGTATCAGTAACAGACATTTGCTCACCACTAAAACCTTTGTGACCTTGACCACTGTACTTAACTTGGAAATGTTCATGACAAATGAACATGGGATGAGTTCTTAAATCTCTGGGATGTGAGAAAGCAGTAAGCATTTAACAAATACTTATTGAATAAGTGAATGGATCTACTATTTTATTTCTACTTTTTTCACTCAAGATTGCTTTAGAGATCCATAACTAACATGTGCATAGTTTGTATATTTCAATTTTCAAAGTTTTATATCATTTTTAGTTTTCTCACTTATAACTGCAAAAGGGCTATTTCCACATTATCGAAGGTGTGTTAAAAAACATATGTACAATTTGCACATACAACTTTCTTTTCCTTTCAAGTTGCATCTGAGGGTTCTGATTCTGAAGTTGGATTTATTAGGTCCCAGGCTGTGATCAGTGTCTTGACTCTTGCTGACTGTTGTGTGGTTGTTCTCCAAGTTCATTGCACTCATTTACAGGAATTTGTATGAATCCTTGTAACTCCTGCCAACATTAGATTATTTTCATTTGTGTTTCCTATGTCAGTAAATGTGAGATGGTACTTTATATTTATTTAAATGTGTATTTCTTTCATTGTCTGTAAGGCTCAATATTGTTTCAAATTGTGAAATAGTAGTGCTCCTCTGTGGGAACTGCATTTTACTCTTGTCAGGTTGAGGGTGGGTATTTTTTTACCATCTTTTTTTTTTTTTTTTCAGTGTTCCAAGATTGATTGTTTAGGCTTGTGTTTAGAATATGGGGGAAATATTGTGATAATTGTAGCTGTTTTTCTTTTCATCTTTGTTCTCATTTTCATGCCATATGAAAATTTATTTCAGAGATTTATTTCATTACATTAAGGGCATTAATAGATTATAAGAGCCGAACAAACTCTAGCTCCTCTCCAGAATTAAGATTCCCTGTGTCTCTCTCCCATTTTCTCAATCTTTCTCTCTCATACTTGGAAGCTTTTTTTTTTTTTTTTTTTTTTGGTTGCTTTTACATCATATGGAAATTTCTGTGGATGTCATGAGGAAACAGAAGCAGGAAGGGACAGGATAAAATGCTGTGTCTGTTCTAGAACTGTGTTGCCAGTGCACTTTGTCCAGGATGGTCTTTTTCCAATTATAAGGCCCATGGTCTTATAATTAATTTCTACCCTTCCCTGCTTCTTCCTGATCATTGCTATTTCCTCAAAGTTACATGAAATTATTGTCCTTAATTAATTTCTGATAGGGATAGTGACTTATATGGGTTAAATTTCGTTTCCAAGATATATACTGAAACCTATTTTAATGAATTTTTTAAGTGTTCTAAACCGAAATATGTAATTTATTCATATCCACTCAGGATATTTTAATGAGTTAAGGTCTTAACTGCTGCTTCCTATGCAGGTAAAGGACAAAATCATTGTGAGAATTCTGAACAGATTACAAAATGATGACTATGACTACCTGTGACACCAAGAGTTTGAATATCAGCTGTTTTTCCAACACCTGCCTGTAAATGTGTCATATTGTCAGATTCCATGAAGCACACTGAATAATCAAACTGCCAAATCATTATCTTTGGAAATAACTTAAATTACCATACACTACATCTTGTTTATCTGAAACAGTACCACACACAGAGAAACATAATGCAGTAAGATTCATTGATGTTTTTTAAATAATGTAAATGACTTCCCCATACTCCATGATCCTTCAGTCTTTCTGCTTCTCTGTCTAGTATGGCTTGGTCAAATAAATGAATTTTAAAAAAAAAAACAGCATAGGCTAAAATATAGGATTTTGCTTTAATTGAATTATTGGAAGTAAGGAACAAATTTTAGTATCTATTAACTTGTTTGTGGACATACCAATCAGGACCATCCCAGGAGTAGGAGGCATGTTCAGCTGTCAGTTCGGAAATTGTAAGGTAGGGAATTTCACAGAAGCCAACAAGGAATCTTGAGTCACTAGGACCAGAATAGTAGGAAGCCAGCACCACCCCTAGGCTGAAATGGTAAGGGGAGGAAACTATTAACCCCACTGTGGACTGAAATAGGAGGAGGGAGACCACCTAACAGGAATAGTCCTGGAGACAGATGCAGCCAGTGGCAGACACGAAAGCAGGCAGGAAGCCTCAGGAAAATACCCCCACCTCCCTGCCTTCCTCTACTGCTTCCTTCCTAGTGGCCAAAGCCAACCTGAGCGAGAGGGTCAGGCAGCCTGAATGATGCGCTTCATAGGGGTAGACACTCCCATCCAACTCCCTAGGACCGAGCTGAGCAAAGCCAAGTAGAAAATGGATCTGGGTTCCTAATGGATAATAGCTAGCATGATAGAACTTTGAGGTTCCCTTTGAGGATAAACATGATCAGAAGAGAGTATACAGCAGAATCATTTATATTTTAAATGGATCTGTATTTGCATTACTTGTTTCAAAGATATGGATTCAGTATCTTTCTGTATATTTCAGTGGCAGGAATAAGTAGAGAGATGATCACACCTTGGTAATACTTTTACCACAACCAATACGCAGATTCTCCTTTCTGTAACTGACAACTGCACACTCCAATCAGGCAAAATTATTAGGAGCCCAAAAAGAAGGGGAAAAAAACTAAAATGTAACCACCACATCTAGCCCATATACGTATTTTCCTCTTTTAATTTCCCTTGGTGAGTCTTGTTTCTTGAAAAGTTACACACAATTCCTGAAGGCATGAAAGGATCATTCTATTAATTTGGGGAAATCTCACCCTTCCCTACACAAGGCAACCATTGACTGGTACAGTAAGAGTCACACGGTACTGGAGTCCAATTTTCTGAGTCATCGTCTCATGCGGGACTTGGCGTTATATTCATTTTTTTTTTCCCTATTCAAGCCAGCCTTCTCTTTGAAGCTGTGTACCTTTTTTTTTCATTCATTACAGATTTTCACTTTACAGCTTTTGAAGCAAATGAAACACTTTGGTATTTTGGAGTGTCTCACCATTGGCGGTTGCAAGTTATTTTCATATATGTATTGATTAGAGTGGTGAGATTCTCCTCTTTATGATAGCAAGAAGCATAAAATATTACTCAGGGAAGGTAACTAATATTTACTGAACATCTATTACATGCCACAATCTTTTTACTTTTCATTTTATTTCGCAACGAGGTTTGGAATAGTTTTTATTAACAGGCAGCAATCTTTCTAGTAGCTATCTGCTGTTGGTGCTATTAATTCCACTTTATAGAAGAGGAAGATCCAGAGAAATTCATTTTGTAAGACTATGAAATGAACCAAATATTTAAGTTAAACATGGGTGTCTCCCTAGCAGAAATTAGATTATCTGTTCATCTTAACTCAGTACCATGACAACAAAGTATGCCTTGCCCCCCATACTGGATGCCTTCGGACCGCACATTTATTAAATATAATGACATTCTGTTGCAGCTGGGCCATTCAAGGAATTTTGGATCTGCCACAGATAGGCCCAAGCTGATCCTTAGTGACTGAGTCTAGGAAATAAAGACCCCAGATTTTCCCCCACCGTTTGCTGTACCCTCGTTTACTTATGGATAGAAAACCTATATAGAGAAGAGACAGTTCGGGCCAGAAACATGTTAGGTAAGCATTTAAAAATTACTTTCTAGGACCACACCCCTTACAATGGTTCATCTGAGCTTTTCAAAGGCATTTGGGGCGCCTGGGTGGCTCAGTGGGTTAATGCCTCTGCTTTCGGCTCAGGTCATGATCTCAGGGTCCTGGGATCGAGGCCCGCATCGGGCTCCCTGCTCAGCGGGGAGCCTGCTTCCCCCTCTCTCTCTCTGCCTGCCTCTCTGCCTCCTTGTGATCTCTCTCCCTCTGTGAAATAAATAAAATAAAATCTATAAAAAAAAATTATAAAAAAAAAAGGCATTTGTCCCCTAAAAATAAATAAGATCGGTCTTGGAGCCTCAGATGCTTTATAGTTACCCCACCAATTTAATAACAGCTTTTCAGGGGAGAAGACATGACCACCTTGCATATAAAAATCATTTCACATCCCAATTTCAGAAATGTTGAAATGTTTAGAGAAAAGCATGCGTTAGAAATGAGGAAATAAAAAAGTTACTTGGGACATAATTTTCTGGAAATAAACTTCTTCTCTGTCAGTTGTATCCAGATGATGTTCTGAAAACAAGGAGGAAGGAAAATGCCTGTTGGTTTTGAACTGTGCTCTTCTGGACGACCCATCTAGATAGTGATTTGGGAAGATGGGTCATGATAGGGCCAGTGACTCTCCCGGGGGTGGCTCCTGAGTTAGTAGACCCAGGATAAAACTAACTCTGCTACAGGTCTCGGAACTTCTGCAGGCTTCTCTGAGGCAGTGGGTAGATGAAGGCTTAGCGGGTGAGACTGTGGAAGTTCCGAAGAACCTGTGCAGGCGGCCTTGCCCAGTGTCAAGCTCATGGTCAAGACTATTGCTATGTGTTTGCTACAGTGGTTGTATGAACTGCTGGTCTCAGCCATCCTGCTTGGGAGTTCAACAATGTGTACTAAAAATAGTCGGAAAATAGTAATTCCCTGACTCTTCTCTCTGGCGCAATCTCAGGAATTCCAGAATCTTTCCAGGCTCTCCTCTGTTCACCGGCTTGTCTCTGGAGGATGTCAGGTGCATCTCATTGGCATGATATTCTTCAATACCTTATGGTGTCTGTGCCTTCCTCTCTGCTGCTCTGACTCCCTGCCAGGATGTCCACAGTGGCACCCCATTCCTGGGAGAGGCCAGCAACTTCCGCGGGGAACCCTTTCCTGGCCCTGCTAAAATTGTGGCATCAGTGCAGCCCAAGCTCATGTCCCTCAGTGATCCCCGGGAAATGCTTTGAGTCGGCACTTACACTTTCTTAACAGCTCCTGTTATTCCATGGGATGTGTACGTTTTTATGAGCTTCAAATATTTAAAGTGAAAATCACCACTGAGGTCCTCCTTCCAGGTCAGTCGCAGGCTATTTGCGTCGCATCAATAAGTTGCTTAACTGTCTGGGACTCAGTTTCTTCCTTCCTAAAAATGAGGACAACGAGAGCTCATTTCTTTGGTCCTTTCTGGTGCTAATATTCTCTTAGAACCATTTTGGCCATTGTAAAAAAAAACTACCAAGTTGCATTTGTTGTATTTAGAAAATGTTAGGTTAGAATATATGTAAGCATATACTGTTTAAAAAGTAAGCATCTGTTTAGTGTTGGGAGAAATTAAATGGTGGACTCTAGATGTGATACTGTTCCCTGTGGAAATACATATTTAAATCATAGATTTCATAGCTGCCTTGAGGCAGTGGCCAAGACTCATGTCCTCCCCACCTGTTTCCCTCTACCTGCTTTCTACTGTTTGTGGGATGAAGATTTGTGAAGTTGTTCCAGTGTCTTCTGTGTTTAGCACTTCTTCTAGCCTGGTGTCGCATTATAGCCTCCCACTGCATCTCCTTTCTGATGGATGAGCAAAATTTAGTAACTCTGAAGCTCCACTGCCTTGGGATTCCATTTGAGAGCCAACCCTGATGGCTCTTGGATTTGAAATCACTGGGGGGCTTTCCACTGAGACACTAAAAAGCAAACTGTTCTAGTTTGACATAAAATCTCAGCATTCTAAATCTTTATTCCATTTCTCTTTTCCTTTTCTGCCTTTTATCAGAAAGGTATAGGTAAAACCACAATGTCTTAGACTTTGAAAAAGTGAACTTTGTGTGCTTGGAAAATTTGAGTGGTGTTTGATGGAATGTGGCAGAACTAAATCCTGGACTACATATTTGAGTGTGGGGAAGGGAGTCCTGTTCACTTTTCCCTTAGTAATAAATACACCTGGGTCTCATGTATTTGAGAGGTTCAGTGGGTTCTGTATCCCACTTCCAACTCTTAGACCCATCTCACTTATTTACATCAACAGAAAATACTGAGCATTGTAACCTATTTGCTGTTTCATCATTTTGCAAAGTCCCTAGCCTCTTAAAATCCAATTCGAGAGAATGTTCTTGTAACTGAACCTTACACTTACTGGAGAACTTCATACTTAGGCACTAAAAAAGCCCCAGAATTAAGATATCAAAAGCCACATTTAGGAAAACTTGATTCTTTGTAAGTAATAATCGTGAGTCTTATTTTTTTATAATAGCAGTTGCTACCATTCATTAAACAGTGGTTACACTCCAGACTACATCCACTGTATGTCAATCTAAGTAAAACTGGATTTTTTGTTTACCTGGTTGTGTCACACCAAAAGGGCTTGATGGATTTTTCCAAATTTAGAGAGATCTGATGACAAATATTGACAAGTTATCTTCCACCTGGCTCACTCTGTGAGGCCAGTCTTCGGTGTGGACCTATCCCTCCAGAGGAGCAGGAAGTGAGGTGCAACCAGAAGCTCCCATGTCTGCTAATGCAGATGGACAGGCAGGCCATGCTGGGAAGCACAGGCTGAAAAAGCGAATGAGGACTATATCCAGGAGCCCCTGAATGAAAGTCTCAGGGCCAGGTGCTCCAAGGGAAATGCATCTATTTGAAGTCAATTTGCTTCTCACATGGACAACTGGATGGGATGGGTGCTCGGGAGAGAAGGGACAGGAAGTTTTTAACAATAGTTAATGAATCTCTCCAGCAGTGCTGGAAAACCTAGGCAACATTTTGTGCAGGTGTGTTTGTACATTGTGTGCGTGTGTCTACATATATGCGTGCCTGAGTGTGTATCTCTGTATTATGTGTGTACATATGTGCATCTGTACCTGTGTGTTGGAGTATGTATGTCCGTATAGAGGTGTGTGTAATAAGTGTGTGTCTATACTTCTGTGCAATGAATGTGTGTATAAATGTATTTATATACATGTCTATACACATGAGCATATATGTGTGTATATCTGCGCATATTTATTTGTGTATGGGTTTGTGTTTATGTATGTGGTGTCTACATGTATGTGTATGTGTGTATATCTTAGCTGTTAAGAGCTTAGGGGACTGAGCAGGAAGACCGGGGTTCAGTACTCTTCCATCATAGTTGTATGATGACCTTGGGGAAATTTCTTACTGTTTTTTTTTTTAATTGAGATATAATGAATCTATGTGAGGAAATTTCTTAACCTATTTTTCTTCTAATCACTTCATCTTTAAATTGGGAATAATAATAATTCATGCCTCATAGACTATAGTGAGGATCATATTAAATGATGCTGGTAAAACTGTGGCTTATAAGCAACTGAAAGTATCAGTCACGATGATCTCAAGTTTGTTGTCATCTCCAGTCCTCCTTTGCCGAGGAACTTGGGGCTGGGAGGATAAAGGACTCCCCTCTGGGGACGTTGGCAGTATGGAGTAGATCCAGGATTCCAGCCTAGGACAGTCTGTATATTGCCCAGAAGTATCTGTGAAACTGGTAATATCTTTCCTGCCTTTCTACACTGTCTGCCCAATTTTTCCAACACCATTTGTTGAAGAGACTGTCTTTTTCCAGAGGATATTCTTTACTGATTTTTCAAAGATTAGTTGACCATAGAGTTTAGGGCCCATTTCTGGGCTCTCTATTCTCTTCCATTGATCTATGTGTCGGTTTTTGTGCCAGTACCATACTGTCTTGATGATTACAGCTTTGTAATAGAGCTTGAAGTTCGGAATTGTGATGCTACCAGCTTTGGTTTTCTTTTTCAACATTCCTTTGGCCTTTAGGGATCTTTTCTGGTTCTGTACAAACTTTAGGATTATTTGTTCCATTTCTGTGAAAAAAGTAGATGATATTTTGATGGAGATTGCAATGAATGTATAGATTACTCTAGGTAACATAGACATTTTAACAATATTTGTTCTTCCAATCCATGAGCATGGAACATTTTTTCTTTCTTTTTTTTTTTTTTTGGTTTTCCTTAATTTCTTTCATGAGTGTTCTATAATTGTCTGAGTACAGATCTTTGCCTCTTTGGTTATGTTTATTCCTAAGTATCTTATGGTTTGGGGTACAATTGTAAATGGGATCAATTCTTTAATTTCTCTTTCTTTGGTCTCATTGTTAGTGTATAGAAATGCAACTGATTTCTGTGCATTCATTTTATATCCTGCCACCTTGGTGAATTCCTACATGGTTCTAGCAATTTTGGGGTGGAGTCTTTTGGGTTTTCCACATGGAATATCATGTCATCTGTGAAGAGTGAGAGTTTGACTTCTTTGTTAATTTGGATGTCTTTTATTTCTTTTTGTTGTCTGATTACTGAGGCTAGGACTTCTAGTACTATGTTGAACAAGGGTGATGAGAGTGGATATCCCTGTCGTGTTCCTGACCTTAGGGGAAAAGCTCTCAATTTTTCCCCATTGAGAATGATATTCATTGTGGGCTTTTCATATATGGCTTTTATGATATTGAGGTATATTCCCTCAATCCCTACATTGTGGAGACTTTTAATCAAGAAAGGATGCTGTAATTTATCAAATGCTTTTTTCCACATCTATTGAGAGGATCATATGGTCCTTGTCCTAAGTATGATATAGTGTCCTTCCTCATCTCTTATTATAGTCTTTGGTTTAAAATCTAATTTGTTTGACATAAGGATTAGTACCCCAGCTTTCTTTTGATGTCCATTAGTATGATAAATGGTTTTCCACCCCTTCACTTTCAATCTAGAGGTGTCTTTGGATCAAAATGAGTCTCAACTGATAAATTATTGAACACTACATCTGAAACTAATGAAACTATATGTTGGCTAATTGAATTTAAATAAAAAAGAATAAGTAAAAATAAAATGAGTCTCTTGCAGACAACATATTGATGGGTCTTGCTTTTTTATCCAATCTGATACCCTGTGTCTTTTGATTAGGACATTTATCCCATTTACATAGAGTAACTATCAAAAAATATGATTTCAGTGCCACTATATTACCCATAAAGTCACTGTTTGTGTATATTGTCTCTGTTCTTTTCTTGTCCATGTTACTTTTGGGCTCTCTCTTCACTTATAGGATCTCCTTTAATATTTCTTGCAGGGCTGGTTTAGTGATCACAAATTCTTTTAGTTTCTGTTTGTCCTGGAAGTTTTTTATCTCTCTATTTTGAATGACAGGCTTGCTGGGTAAAGGATTCTTGGCATGTATTTTTCTCACTTAGCACCCTGAATTTTTAATGCCAGTCCTTTCTGGCCTGCCAGGTCTCTGTGGATGGGTCTTTTGTAGGTTATGGAACTCTTTCCCTGAGCTGCTTTCAGGATTTTCTCTTTGTCTCTGAGACTTGCAAGTTTCATTATTATATGTTGAGGTATTGGCCTATTTTTATTGATTTTGAGGGAGGTTCTCTGTGTCTCCTGGACTTGAATGGCTGTTTCCTTCCCCAGATTAGGGGAGGAATTTATATTTATTATTATTTACAGTGGAAGTTATATTCCTCTACAATTTACTCCAATATACATTTTGCTCCTCTCTCTCCTCTTCTTCTGGGATCCCAATTAATATAATATTGTTTTACTTTATGGTATCACTTACCTCTTGAATTCTCCCTTTGTGATTCATTAGTTGTTTATTTCTCTTTTTCTTAGCTTCTTTATTCTCCATCATTTCTTCTATATCACTAATTCTCTCTTCTGCCTCATTTATCCTAGCAGTTAGAGACTCCATTTTTTATTGTATCTCATTAATAGTCTTTTTAATTTTGACCTAATTAGATTTTAGATTTTAGTTCTTTTACTTCTCCAGAAAGGGATTCTCTAATGTCTTCTATGCTTTATTCAAGCCCAGCTTATCTTATTATATCTTTATAATAGTTATTCTGAACTCTAGTTCTGACATCTTACTTATATCCATACTGATTCAGTCCCTGGCAGTCAGTACTGCCTCTTGTTCTTTTTATTCTTTTTTTTTTTTAGGTGAGTTTTTCTGTCTTGTCCGTCTGTCCAGAGAAGAATAAATGAATGAGAGAACAAAATGCTAAAATGGCAACAACGACCCCAGAGAAATATCCACTAAACAAATCAGAAGAGACCCAAAACCAAAAAATAAATAAATAAGTAAAAGGAAAAAAAAAAAAAGAGAGAGAGAGAGAATATAATCAGATAGGTGAACAGAGCAGAGTAAAACACTGGATCCTGTGTGTATTTGTTCTGCTTTTTTTTAAAAAAACTAGATCCCAAAATTGTAAAGAAAGAAAAATTTATATGTGTACAAAAATAAAATTAAATACAATGAAAGGATAGGATATAACTTTAAAAATGAAAATTTAAAGACAAAAATAAAAAAAAGAAGGAATATAAGCAGATAGGTGAACGGAACAGAGCAATACACTATATCCTGAGTGTATTTTGGTCTGTTTGTTAGAAGGAACTATACCCCAAAATTGTAAAGAAAAAAAAAATGTACATATATACAAAAAAAATTAAATACATTGAAAGGGTATAATGTAACTATAAAAATGAAAATTAAAAAAAGATTTTAAAAAGTGTTAATAAAATAAGAAATTGGTTGAAAAAGGAAAGAGAAAAAAATTAAAATTGAAAGACTAAAGAATCATGGGGAAAAAAACCACAAACTCTATGTACTATTTTCTCCTAAGGCTGGAGTTTTGCAGTTCTGTGTGATCAGTAAACTTGGTCTTGGTTGGGTGTTCTTGCTGATCTTCTTGGGGAAGGGCCTTTTGCACTGATTCTCACATGTCTTTGCCCAGGGTAGAATTGCATTGCCCTTGCTGGGGGCCAGGCTAAGTGTAAGTGACTCTGGATTGCTCTACATGGCTTTTGTTCCCTGAAAGCTTTCCCTACAGCTTTAGAGGATGAGAATGAACGTAGAAGCCTCCCAATCTCCGGCCCTGGAGGAGTGGAAAGTTCGGAACCCCACTCCTCAGTGCTCCCTCAGAGAAAAGCAGTCAATACCTCCTGTCTTCCTGGTCTCCGGCTGCACTCCGTGTTCACCTGCCTGTCACTGAGCATTTCTATCTCAGGCACGTGACTTTGTGACCCACTTCAAGTCTCCAAACTCTGTAGACTCCTGTGGTTCACACCCATGCCACTACTCCCAGGAAACGAAGCGGGGATCTCTGTGGTTCTGCTGCTTGATGGGGCCCTGCTCAGAGAGTGGTTACCCGACTGGGCTACCGTTCATGGTTTATGGCATTCCAGACCTGAGAGCCCAGTCCTGGGCTCATTCTTTGCATCCAGTTGACCCACTACCATACCCGGGAGCTCTGCCACACTCAAGCACCCCGGGTCTAACTGTAACACTGAGGATCCTGAGACCACAGTGTCCCACCTAGGATTCTGCCCTGCTTCCCCACCTGAGCACCGTTCACACAGAGAGTTCCCTCAGTGGAGAAGACCTCTAAAAGTTCCAATTCTGTGCTTCACTGCTATAACACTTTCTGGTAGCCAGCTTCTGGAGGCTCGCTCCCCCTGGTCTATCTTCCTGTGCATCACCTCAGATTCACTTCTTTACACCTCCTACCTTGCAGAAAGTGGTCACTTTTCTAATTGTAGAGTTGCACCAGTTCTTTTCTTAGATCTCCAATTAAGTTCACAGGTGTTCAGAATGATCTGATAGGTATCTAACTGAATTCCTAGGACCAAATGAAACTAAGATCTCCTACTCCTCCACCATCATGGAACATATCTCTCAAAGCCAGGATTTTCACAGTAACCTTCATGCAAACACTTGGGTCTCCCCGCCTTTCATCCCATCTCCACCTACATCAACCTCATCCTGAGTCTCATGTTTGTCATTCCTTTACTTTCCTTTATATGTAATTTTATTCCATGCATTAGTATTCTGAAAAGGAAACTTTTAATTATAATTGTTTTTAACTTTCTAAAAGGACCTAATGTTGTGTGTAATCCTTTGAGATTTTTTGTTGAGAAGATTCATCTATATTGTGATTGCTGTACTACATCTGTTCTGTTCTATTTAATATTCTAATGTGTAAAATATACTATATTTATATCCTATCTTGTTGATGGACGTTTGGGTGTTTTCAGGACTTTACTGTTGTGAAAAGAGCTGTTTTGGCATTATTGAACATAACTCTTCACGTACATGTACAAGAATCTCTCTTGGGTAGGATTAGGATGATTGGATAATAGAGTGTATGAATGTTCAATATTAGGAGATAGTTTCAAATTGTTCTCCAGAGTTGGTTGCCCCAATTTTAACTCTCATTGGAATGTGGACCCACTATCTTTCAACACTTGCAATTGTTAGAGTTTTCATTTTTCCTAATTGAATAGGTATAAAATGTTTATTTCATTGGGGTTTTAATTTGCATTGCTCTGACTACCAATGATGCCAAACATCTGTTTTCATGCTTATTGGTGCACGTCTTTGTTCTGCCATGAAATATATATTCATATCTTTTGATCACTTTCTATTAGGTTGCTTGTGATTTTCTTAGTGGTTTGTAGGAGATGTTGAGCAAATTACTTGATCATTTGGGAATCATTTCTATGTCTATAAAAGTGGGGATGATAATACAGTGTTTATAGCATTGATTTTAGGATTAAATTATTGTTTATGTATGGTACTGTGGATACTGGCACATAACATAATAGATATCAAAAAAAAAAATGTTAGTTCTGACTCCCTACTCAGCCTCACTTGTTCTGAAACTTCCATTTGGCGGACAGGCTTTGACAGACTTTGCCCATTTGCTTAGTGGAGAATCTTTGCTTATTAGTGTGGCCAGTATGGTCCTGCTAATGCTTTACCTTTGGGAATAAAGCAAAATAAATGAACTCAGACTCTTTGGGAGGAAATATAGGAAAAGACTGTGGAAGTGAAGAACTTCAGTGGGGTCCTTGACAAAATGAAGGGAAAAAAATCAGTATAATTATTATGTTGGTCTCAATAGCTCTGCCTGTAGATGTTTGAATTGTGTATTAGCAGGGCAATTGGGAAAATGAAGTATTTAAGAACTTTCCATATGCATAATTAAACTGAAAATTTGCTACCAAGCAAAAGATTCTCTGATGATGCTTGGGAGCCAGGGGTCAAGAAGCCCTATGCCACTTTACGCTTTCTGTCTGCCTGCTGCTGGAAGCTACTTCCACAGCACTTTTGAGACTGCTGCCTGGTCACGCGGAGAAGCTACACTGGGAACCAGGGAAACTATTAGGGGAAGAGCCTGAAGGACGCCATAAGATGCTATGCAGTATTGCCTCCTATTCCTGCCTTGTGTTTCTGAGGGCTGAATTCAAAGGGAGTATCTGGACGCGATAGTAAAAGAATCGCTTTCAGTGCCCTGGATCTTTCTGTGTCTCATTGAGAATATTCCTGGAGGAATGGAAGCCGGAATGTCAGTGCTCCACTACCTCTGAAATAGCTGCATTGCAGCATGCCATCTTTCATCTGTCTCTATCTGTGTTCAAAGTCCCTCTTAGGATTTGGAGGTAACATTTCTGTATTCCTAACATTAATGATACCTAGGAGAAGTGAACATTTTTAGTGATTAAAACTCTGACTTTGATAAATATTGAAGCAATGCCATGTGTAAATTCAACCAGGGAAATGTAGAAATGATTCTTTGTGCAGGATGCTTCTTAAAATGTTTGTTCATTCAATGCTATGCTAATTGTTCTCTGGGTTTTTTTTGTTTGTTGGGTTTTTGTTTTTTTGTTTTTTTGGGGGGGTGTTGTTTGTTTGTTTTTCCCTGGTTTGAAAGCTCTGCTTTGCAGTTTTTAGGAGGAAAATCTGGAATTGAGAGCAGATGCAAGCTAGCTACAATGTCATCTCATCTTTCCCTCATTCCTTAGTACCTGCCAGTCTGACTGACGATTCTCTAAAATTCTGTGCCCTAAGGACACATGCTTAAGAGTTCAGAAACACCTTTTAGCCGTGATGGCAGCTTCAATTTAGGAAGTGGTTAAGAGAAAAGTTTGAATGCTTTCCAAAGACAAGAATGCCGGTACTTATGCTTAGCCTTTGCAATTCACAAATGATAATGTGTTTTCCTTTGTGCCAAGAATTCACAGAAGAATACTGAAACATAACTTAAATATATTTTGTAAGTAACTGCAAAAACAGTTTCATTAACACATGAACAGAGATGAGACCTTAGAAGAAGGGAGCTGCCCAGGAGACAACCTGGGAACCTATCTCAGGCTCAAGATTCTAATGTGTGGCTCCTCTGGTGGCTTTTGTAGGCCTTTTGTTGATCATTGGGAAATGAAGTTCAGTAATTGGTACTGGAAGTGAGTAATGAGCAAGGTATATATACAGACACAGCGGTAAACTCAGAGATTTTTCAGTTGGCTCTTGTTAAAACTTTCTGATTTTGATGTTTTTCACAAAGGGAATCCCCAATGTTTGAGAAGAGGCTGTTTCCTCTCTGTGTCAGCTGTGTCATCCTGAGGGACATGGGACCCTGGCTGAACAGAAATCCCACCCCTTTCCCGCCAACCCCTGGGTTGCTAATTTCTCTTGATTCTTTTCTTTTCTGACAGTAACTTTCAAAAACAATACCATTACGCAGGAGATTATGGTGTTATATTGTTAGCATTATTCCAATTTTTGTAGTATGTTTTCCTTTAAATCTCTAGTTCTGAAAGATTTCTCACATTTTTCCTGGCAAGTCCAGAAATTTTTGCGTAACTATACAAAAGGGACTTTTCATACTGGAAGGTGCAGAGAAAATAAGCATGTCTTAGCAGAGCAGTTTTGCCTTACAATCAACTTTGATACAATGTACCTTTTAGTTGCAAATCAGTAAGAAATATTTGTTCAGAAAGCCCAAATCTTGCACCTGGATATGATATGTATCTGTAGTTTTATTTACATTTTATGTGTAAGTATATTAAGACCTGGAGAGGTTGTGAATTGCTCCAAATAGGAAATGGCAGAAAAAACAGAGGGAACTAAGAACAGAAACCAGGTGTCTTCCCAGCAGCTGGGAACTTTTCCTACAAACGGCCATCCCTCCTGTGCTGGTGGTGATCTACCCGATGTAGTGGGCTGCACTGGAATCCAGTGGGAGTGCCTGGAGAGGTAATGGCAAAGGCAGGTTCTGAAGGGCTTTTACAAGATGGACAGAAGAGGATAGAAATAATGTAACAGACCATACAAGTTGTGTCGCAGGTGCTAGACTCGGTGGTTTGCTAAGAGGACTCGGGTTTCAGCGTACAGTCGTGCTCATGGCTAAGATTTATTGCAGTGAAACGACACAAGGCAAAATCAGCAAAGGGAAAAGGTACATAGGGCAACATCCTGGGAAAACCAGGTGAAAACTTCCAAGAGTTCTTTCCTAGTGTAGTCACATAGGATGTGCTTCATTCAGCAACAGACTGTGACAACACACGTAAGATGCTGTCTACCTATGACGCTTATTACAGACTCAATGCCCGGGATTTTACTGGGGGCTGGTCACATAGCTAGCCTCTGCCATGCACAGAGCAAAATTCTAGACTCCCAGAAGAAAAGCACACATTTGGCATGGACCACATCATTTTGTACTAACAGTTTGGGCACAGTAAGCCACTGTCATCGGTTGGGGGGCTGTGGGAACTCTCCCCAAATCCAATTTTCCAGACAGCAGCCAAGGGTCAGCCTTGCAAGGGGGACTCTCCAAGGACAGCGTCTCAGGCCTGCTGTGGTAACTCTATTACACAGGAGCAAGAGTAGTTACATTGTTTCAAAGATTTTATCAGCTTCCTTCAGAGAGAGTTGACAGGAAGAATAAACAGATTGGAGGTAAAGAATGAAGGAATAGGAAGATATTTTCAAGTCTGGGAGATGAACTACATGGGAGGGTCTTCTGGGGTGTGTTTCTGTGTGTATGTGTGTGTGTGTGTCCCCTGACAGAAGAGGATTATTTAGGAAGAGTGGCTGGATGGGAAGGGGAAACATTCTACATTGTGAATATATTAATTCTGATATGACAGAGGAATCGAATTAGAATTTTTTTCCCACCACACATGAAATACACTCAAGATATTGGTAGATTATGTTTAAAAACTGAGTCTTTTTTTTTTTAAGATTTTGTTCATTAATTAATGAGAGACAGGGAGAGAGAGCGGCAGAGGCAGAAGCAGACTCCCCACTGAGGAGAGCCCAATGCGGGACTCAATCCCAGGATCCTGGGATCATGACCTGAGCCGAAGGCAGACTCTCAACCTACTGAGTAACCCAGGCACCGAAAAAAAAACTGATTCTAATATGACGTTCATGTCTATGTGTCTATGTCTATGTGTCATGCTTATGGAATTAGAGTAAATCACATAATTGAGGAATTAGTGTTAAGAGGGAATTTTGACTTTGTATTAGCTGTGAAGGACATGCTGTTAAAAGATATAATTTTAATATGAAAATATTATTAATGTTATTAAAAAGTATACATGTTAGGCAATTGTTTCTAAGGACCTGAACTGGCTTCTATTCACCACTCACTGAAATTGGTAATTCTTTACCCGAGTTGTCTAACCTAGGCTTGATTTAAAAAAAAAAACCAAGAACATGTAAGTAGCTATTTTTTCCTTGTTTGTAAGTGAATAATATGTGAATAATAAGAATTATAATAAGAATTCCCTAGAGTTCCCCCCTCCCCACCATGGGAGAAAGGCCCTGATGGGTACAGATTTAGAACCAGAACACTGGAAATGTCTTTGAGGGTAATGTGAAGTACTGTGGAGGCTATTAGTCTTTGTACCAAACCAGTGAAACAATATGTATACAGGCTTCTAAACATTCTAACATAAAATCTCTTTCTCACTGATTATCAGTACAATCTGGGCAACTTTCAGTTGTGTAGGAGTATCCATGCCACATCTCTAGCCCATAGTGGCTTCTGAGAACCCATAGTTACATTTCCTTCCTGTACTTATTAAAGTAAATATTCAAATCCTAATTTTTGCTTTTGATCAGAACTGGCACCATTTTATTTAGCCAAAGCAACTTCTCTATATGCCTCACATGAGTGTGTTTTTTAAAAGAAGCTTCTCTCTTATTTGTGGAGATAGACAATCAAGTAACAGGTTTGGGGTATTTTTTTTTAAGTAGGCTCCACACCCTGTGTGGAGCCCAATGCAGGGCTTGAACTCATGACCCTGAGATCAAGACCTGAGCTGAGATCAAGGGTCAGGCACTTAACCAACTGAGCCACCCAGGCGCCTCTTGGATAATTTTAAAAGTTGCATTTGTGTGTGGGACAAATAGGGATGAGGTGGTTGTACGGTAATGTGAACAGAACTACTTCATAAATATGTATTGTGGAGATGACATTCTTATGTTACACAAATTGGATGTGTCAGGATTTTAAGTGTCACCTTTGGATTTAATGCAAGAAGTTCCTGACAGACATTTTCCTAACTTTCCTTAGAAGGGACCCTGTAGCCACAGAAACTTGTTTTCAGTTCCTTGCTGCAAAGAGCGAGGTTTCTCTCCTTCCATCATCTGTGTCCTCCCAGTTTCCACATGCTCCTGTTCCCCTGAGCTCGTGCCATCTCTTCTGGATGTCAGGACTCACGGCAGCAACAAGTGGGGGGATGGCATGGGGGAACCCTTCATGCCACGTGGTCTCACAAAGTGGAATACCAAGGACATAAGAAGAGGATTATCTTCTTTATCTTCCATTGACTCTCACATGTCGTGGATTGTTAAACCTCATATCCTGCTTTGCTCTAAGACACACTTGAGGTAGGCATCCCATTATTAAAATAGAATAAATGGTGGAGAAAGTCAGGGTTAAAAGACAATATGGGAGAGAAAAATAAAGCCAAGGCAAGCTGAGTGGGCAGATGCATCCCTCAGGGCCTCATGCTGTGGACAGAGGTGGGCTGTGGGTTTGGTTCTTAGGTTCCTAGCAGTGAAAGTGAAGAGGGAAACATGGTCAGAAACAGATCTGAGACATCTGTCTCAAGATAAAAAGATAAAAACCCAAGTTTTTCTAATACTAAAACCTAAGAGGAGTTTCTTCCGTGGATGCTCTTAGAGGGTAACATAAAAGACAATGATCTCACCAGCAACCTTGTGACAGAGGTAGCGAGACTCACATGGCTATGCTAATGACCTCATCAGTATGTACTTATTTACATGCTGCACAAGCCTCATTGAGTAGCTGCAGTTCTAAAATACAGTGATTCCAAATACATAGCTCTGTCCAGAAGGAAATTTAGAAGACTTCAGGCAATGATATTCATAGATGTATTTCTCCCAACTGGGCTTTTGATAAGAATTATTCAACCCAGACCCTGGTTTTATAATCTCTGACTAAAACAGAGAGTGCAGTGTTGACAAAGTATTTGGGACTCAAGGAAGGACTGAGTTCATTTTTTCTAGTGAAATTTAAGGACATGTCCCTAAATGGATGGTCACTGTGGCTTTGCTCAGAGATGAGGGAGGACCCACAAGCAGGGATAAAAATCTTCCTCCAGAAATAATTCTGGGTCCACTTCAAACCAACATGCATTGTGATTCTAATTCAGGTTGCCTTACCTTTAAAGCAGTAATTTGGAAAAATTAAAAACTTGGGCTAGGAGTCACAGAACAGCCACGTTGCCTAGAAAGGAAATATCATTAAAGCGTATGTGCTATGCCCACTGGAAAAGAAATCTTAAAATGCATCATGCTGAAATGTAATTATCCACGAGGTATGAATCCTTAGGGGCCTAGCATTTGGTACACAACGGACTGAAAGAAATAAACCCCGGAGATGATGCTTAAATTTTGATCACATTCCTTCTCCTTTCAGAATTGAGAAAAACAAGCCTATAGAACATTTTGCATTTCTTTCTCTAAAGAAATAAGCAGGCTACTGTAGTCGAAAATGGAATTTTATTCAACATTAACTAGTGGTTCAAAGTGAGGAAGTGGAGAGCCAAGGTATATTTCTGATACATCTTGAAACGCTTCCAAATGTGTCCATGACCACTTTCTGCATAGTACATGACTTCAGAATACCAGAAATCTTTCACCTTAACCTTTAAAGTGTGCTAGCGTAATAGAAAAGCCCGTTACATATTAAATTTTACATATTAAAATTCTCCCTGGTACTGGACTTATATTCAGAAAGAAAACTCTCTAAAAAACTTGGCATTTGATAAGAAACAAAATACAGACTCTTCAATACAATGAAACCTATTCTATTTCAAGGATTACAAAGTTAGATGGAAAATGCTGATAAGCCTCCCTTTCCATAATGACTTTAGTCTGCTCCTTAACCTTTGACATAGCCTGCCGCATCTCTGTTGCCAGGCAACGGTGGAGCAATAAGACCTGTGTGAGTAAAGAGAGTTCCCAACATAAGATTGAGTCGTATTCTGGAAGATGGTGAGCCACTTAATAAGAATTTCAAATACATTTTTTTCATGTTAAAAATATTAATGATAGGGCGCCTGGGTGGCTCAGTGGGTTAAAGCCGCTGCCTTCGGCTCAGGTCATGATCTCAGGGTCCTGGGATCGGGGCCCACGTCGGGCTCTCTGCTCAGCGGGGAGCCTGCTTCCTCCTCTCTCTGCCTGCCTCTCTGCCTACTTGTAATCTCTCTCTCTCTGTGTCAAATGAATAAATAAAATCTTAAAAAAAAAAAAAAGAAAAAAAAAATATTAATGATAGTTGAGTATCCAAACCAGCCACCTTAAGCCTACCCGCCGTGCTCTTGCTCTTGAAGTATTGAAAGGTAGCACCTTTCCTATCCAGAACGAGTAAGTGCATGATTCTCGTCTCCAAAATGCCAAATTCCAGGAAATGAGAAAAATGCCACCAAACAGCCAAAATAGATATTACAAAGTCCTTGTATTAGAGCGCCAACTTAGAGAAAGTCAAATGAATGTATAGCCATGCACAAGAATACCATGTGTTCTTTTTTTCAATATAATTTTTAACAGATCTTGTTGTTTGATTTGAAGAGTGAGAAAGGATGATAGAAGGAGGAGCAGGGACAAATTTAAGAAGCAATTGCTGACCACCTGAATGCAGAGGAAGATAGAGAAAATCTGAGACAACGCAAAGCAACCTTGCTGTTGCCATGTGCGACAAGGTCCTAAGCTCCAGCTACCACTAGACATCTCGCACTGTGTTTTGCCTCCTTGTAAGAATTACAGTAACTGGGGTGCCTGGGTGGCTCAGGTGCTCAGCATCTGCCTTCGGCTCAGGTCATGATCCCGGGGTCCTGGGATCGAGCCCTGCATCAGGCTCCCTGCTCTGTGGAAAGCCTGCTTCTTCCTCTCCCACTCCCCCTGCTGGTGTTTTCCCTTTTGCTGTATCTCTGTCAAATAAATAAATAAAATCTTTAAAAAAAAAAAAAAAAGAATTACGGTAACCATCCCATCACCAACAAAACAACACCCCTTTGCAAGAGAAATCTGTGCATTTTAGAAAGTTGGAATCATAAATAGCTAACATTTGCAAGAAAACAGCAGTGTAAGTTTTGAAGGGCTACATCTTCAGCTCTAGTTTAGAGTAACAAAAACCTGAGATTTCTGTATAGTTGACTTTACTATAGAAATGCAGCAATTTAATTAGACATATGATGTGTGAGATGTTGCCATGGGGAAACATATTATGAATTCCAACCAGGGACACCACATAAACATCCCCCACTCAGAGGCATTGAAATTTAGCTATAGAAAACTCTCGACTCTCGGGAAATATACAGAAAAGAGAAGAAATGTTTCCACCTTTCCGTAAGAGAAATACACGTCTCTAGGTTAGTCACCACGGTGTTGTGAACTGTGTAGAAAACCCATTTGCCCCTGAAGAGGCCAAGAGCATGCTTCCCCTCTCATCCCTCAGATGGGCTGTTCATTCACAATGAAATCCCTAATCTGAGGAGTCATTTATATACTATACCTCAGCAACATTTTAATCTAATTGTTTGTGAGCCCTGCTGATTCTTAATTGCTGTTTCAGTCATGCACACAGCAGTGACAGTCAATTCCAAATTAAAAGGTGAGTGATTGGTATTAAGCTTTGGTTTAACTTCACACAGCAATTGCCAATACTTGCTAAAAATATCTGGAGACAGCCACCGCCTCTTTAAGATGCTGCCGTCTAACTAAAAATGTTCTGCTTACCAAAATGGAGCCTGCAGTTACTGTTTTGTTTCATTATTGCTTCCTCTAGCGTCCTTCTATATCTGCAGGACTAATTTTGAGTATTCCCATTCCAGAGTACTGAAAATTATTCCAAAATGCTATGCAGTCTTGTTGAAAGGAAATGTTGCCCAATCAAATCTACAGATTATAATCAAGATACATTTTGTAAAACTGTATTTATGGAAATGTGCCTTAGGAGATTCCATAGCTGGCACTGAACTTAATCTTTACACAGTTCCTCAAGTTTTAATAACTGAAAGTTTTGATTTCCTTTCCTATTTTTCAGTTTTGCATGTCTTAGAGAATTCCTTAAGTTCAAAGCATGTTGGGGCCATGCCAGGGATCTTGGAAGTGTCTGATAAGAAGGGGTTAGCGCACAACATTCAATAACGACTTCTTAATTTGGAAACCCAGGGGTGAAAATACGGACTTTAAGAGTGAAATATGTAACATGCTTCCGCCATTGCGGAGCCTGGGAATGATTTGAATGTATACTGCTGGAAGATGCCTTGGGGAAAGTTGCAGCCTCGTGAGCCTCTCCTGTTGACAATCTGTATCACCCACAGATGTTGTGCTTTTAATCAAGGCTTGAGCACGGGGGCAGCCAGCAAATGTGGCTCTACCTCTGGGAAATCTGGATCCATATTTCACGTTTAATGTTTCAGAAACATCCTTTGATATGTCAACAAAGCCTTTCCTTTCTCGTACCTGTTTTGTTTTGTTTTTAAACTATTCAGAGAACTTGGCAGAAGCCACAGTGGAAAAATAAGGGAAGCTCTTGGGTATGGATGGGATGGTATTGTTCCATTGAGGACCAGTGGTCCCCACGCTTTTTGCTCTCTACCACCTATGACAGTTTGAAAACTAGGTGTCCCTTGCACATTTGCAAGCTCACATCTAAAATCTTTATCTTAAATTTAAGTGGTTTCAGGTATAATTTCAGATATCATGCACATATTATGCTTAAATTAGATAAATACTTCACTTTTTAATGTGTACCTTTTAAATACCGTAGCAATTGGCTATCCATCATCATCCATTTCACAATTACAGGAACAGACTTTTCTTTTGCAGATATTTTGTGTCATTGCTTTTCCTCTTTAAACTTTTATTTCTATTCTACTTCCTGCACAGAATCCTACCCTAATGTATTATTTTTATGCTTGAAAGTATCTTATTGATGACCTATCAAAATTCTCTGCAGTGAAATGGGTGCATAAATTAAAATTTGAGCTTCATTTTTCATTTTATGTGGCCATAATGTTCTAAGTCTGAGAACTATTTTCTAGACTAAGCGATCAGTATAATTATTAGCAGTAAACACTTTAGTGTGAACAACACACATATCTTACAAGCTATGATAAATACTAAACATAAAAAGTAATCTGTTATTGGAAATTAATCTCTTAGGAAGACAAAGAGAGCATTTTTTTACCCATTAGTTTGTGTATTTAGGGTAAATATTACATATTGCTAAAATGACACATGGCTCAGCAACATTTTTCTTCCTCCTTCTCTTCCTTCCTATCTTACTCCCATCCTCCCACTCACCTTCCCTTCTTTCATTTCTCCCCTCTCTTCTCTCCTCTCTTATCTTCGCCTCTCCCTTCCTTTCCCTTCCCTTCACATCCCTTCCCTTCCCTTCCCATCCTTTCCCTTCCCTTCTCTTATTTCTCCCCTTCCTTCCCTTCTTCCTTCTTTCCTTCTTTCTTTCCACCAATCTATCTTATTTCTTAGATAAGCACAGATAAAATTATTGAGGTACGAAAGTGGATGCAAATGACACAAGCTCCATATGATGGCAAACATCCCCCAGTTCTTAGAATTAATCTATTAGCTACTTCATTCTGTCCTTCAATTTGGTTGAAAGGAGAAAATTAGAATTTACTTGAGTTGTAGAATATTTGTTAATCTGTTACTGAAGCAATTCCAATCACTGAAGAAACTTCCTTTGTCCATCTTTTAGCGCTCCCTTTTCTTTTTGCTTGCAAAGGTTTGCAATCCTGGAAACTCTCCCTGTGGAGACTGGGACTGGGGGCTGGTTTGCCTTTGAGCTGCTAATGGGAGGAAGGGGTTACTAACTGGGAGAACCTCAGATGGCTGTTGCTTTCTTAGGCAGATCAGTTTTAGGATCTAGAAGTTGAGTATCTGGAAACTGAGTCCCTTAAAACTAGACAAGTGCCAGCATAGTCCCTTTAAAAAAAAAAAAAAAGGCATAATTGGAGAGGTCTCCATATTCCCGGTTAAAGACTATTATTGCAAATAATAAATATTTTGCTGTGTGATGGTTTGTTTGGGGGAAAAGTTCAATTTAGTTGCCTTATAAATGTCACCATTATTTTTAAAAAAACCCAAAAGCCCTATTAGGTAGAATTCGGATGCCTGTGCCCCACCCCACGTTGTCTGATGTCTCTCCCCTTACTACACAAAGCCTTGAGAGGGGATGTGGGTGGTTGTAGGGGATCAGGGTGCCCCTGGAGCTGGACATTCAGTAGGAATGGAGCCACTGGGGAAAGAAGGGAGAATCTTTATATCCTTGGGAACTTAGATGAAAAACTGAGGTGATCAAAGTGAGCTATCTCTACTTTCTGACCTATTACTTCCAAGCTTATTGTTATGTATTTTGCAGGGGTGAGGGGCAGCGGGAGAGAGAGAGAATCTTAATGATTATAATCAGTGATTATAATGATTAATGATTATACTCAAGTCTGTTTCACCCTTTGTTAATAAAAACCTTTTCCCTTACAATTTCTTGTTAGCATTTTGTCTCTCTCCTTCCCTCATCTATTTCCTCATCTCTAAAATGGCAGTGGTCATAGTAGCCACATTACACACAGTAAATGAGAATGATACAGGGAAGACATAGAGCCCTATTTTCCCCTGCAAGATGGCAGTAAGTTAGTAATTATTATCATCTGCCACATTTATTGATATTTCAATGTCTGCATTTTTTGACCTCTCTTAAATCCACTGAATTATTTATCCCCAAAACTCAACTGAAAATGCTCTGGCGAGGCCTCTTGTGATGGTTATATTCTAAATCTAGCAGACTCTTCTCAGTCCTTATTTTCTGGATGATTTAGCTGCTCTATCAGTCTTTCTCCCTGACAGCTCCTTCTTGGTTTTCCTCTTAGCAACCCTCCCTGTAGCCAGCCCTAACCAAGGACTCCATCTTTGGCTCAAGTCCTTGTTTTTATCCATGTTGTCTCTGGATGGGTCTCATGGTCTTAACTTCTCTGTAATTCCAACCTCCCCTGAGGTTCAAGGAGATATTTCACTAAGTATTAGAAATATGAACTAAATGCCCCCTACACCACTCAGACTCAACATGTACACAACAGAATCTGTCATTTATCTGACACTCTTTCCTGTCTTCCCCCACAACATATGTCTTTGCCCCATGTCCTCTTGACAGGTAAATGGTAAATGGCACCACTCCTCAGTGAGGTATTGTCTAAGCTAGAAATCTAGATCCATTACAGACACTACCTTTCATAGCGAGTTAACTCAGTCAGACTTTGTGCAGTGAGTGGAAACTGTGTCAAGAAATGGGACATCAGGGGCGCCTGGGTGGCTCAGTCATTAAAGCATCTGCCTTCGGCTCAGGTCATGATCCCAGGGACCTGGGACTGAGTCCCACATTGAGCTCCCTGCTCAGCAGGAAGCCTGCTTCTCCCTCTCCCCCTCCCCTGCTTGTATTCCTTCTCTTACTCTCTCTCTCTCTCTCCCTCAAATCAATAAATAAAATCTTAAAAAAAAAAAAGGGACATCAAGTCCTGCCAGGTATTTTTCTGTATATTTCTAAATCCCTCTCATTTTATCCATCCCCACTATTAGTGCCCTGCTAGTAGTTTAAGAATAATAACTGATTTATTGGTATCAATAGTTATTATTTATTGTTTAAAGGATAGCAAAACTCTTCTCCTTCGTGGCCCTGACACTAACCCACCCTCTCTCTCTCCAGTCCTTTCTCCCACATGTCGTCAGAACAATAACTCTAAAATACAAATCTAACCATGTTGCTCCCCTCACTATTAACCATCACCCACAGGTTAAAATTCAAGTACTTATCTTGAATTTAGTCATCAGTCACTTAGGCCTTACCTGCCTCTGTTCAGTTTTTTCCCATCTTCTCTTTTCACAGAGTTCCCCATACTCCTGGGTTTTTTAAAGATCCTGTGCCTTTTCTAATTCAATTGTTCCTTCTGCTTGGCCCCTTCCCTATCCTCATCTCATCCTTCTTTGCTGTCTAAACTCCTGTTCATCCAGAAACACTCAGCTCAGGCTGTGTTAGATGCTCTTATAGTAGTACCTTGGCCTACCTCCAGCAGAGCATTCCCTGTAATAATTGATTTGTTCATATCTATTCTCCCATTAGGTAAGTTAACTGTCTATTTTTCTCTCCAAAGCCAGAGACCAGCTCTCCTTCGTTTGTTTTTGCTACTCTAATGAAGTCCTAAGTCACACAGTGAGTGCTCAATAAACATCAGAACAAAACTGGGTAGGAATAGGACCAGGAAGGTATCAGGGGGTCCCTGAAAGAATCCGAATTTGTGATATGCAGGCCCAAGCTTTGACGACTTCTGTAGGCTTTATGAAGGGAGAAGATTTGTGCAAGTGGCCAGTCATAGGCTGTTCATCATCATTTCCAATGTTGTTGCCATCATCACCATCAGCATGGTTAATGCTGATTGGGTTCATATAATAAGCCAGGCATGTTACTCTTCTCATATGGTTTTACTTCATTTAGTCATTCCTTCCAGCTCCATGAGGTAGGTATCCTGCCTTATCCCTCACTTATTGATGAAGAAACTGAGCTTTAGAGAAATTGAGTAACTTGCCCAAGGTCATCCAGCTCATAATTGGTTGAGTGAGAAATGGAACTAGGTCATACAATTCATTCTTCTTTTATCTAAGTGGGCTCTGTTCCCCATTTTTGTTACTGAATCCCAAGTTCAGCCACCCATTGCCAGAAAGGCCAATACTTAAGAGATGAGTGTTGACTGGAAAGGAATATGAGCTTTATTCGGGAGGCTGGCCACCTGGGGGTAAGGGTGCCTCTTGTCCATAACCAACACTATGATTTCTGCCTCACCAAGAGTGCTTTATTTATTATTTTATTTAAAAAAATATTTTATTTATTTGACAGAGAGAGACACAGTGAAAGAGGGAAGACAAGCAGGGGGAGTGGGAGAGGCTTCCTGCTGAGCAGGGAGCCTGATTTGGGGCTCGATCCCAGGACCCTGGGATCATGACCTGAGCCGGAGGCAGACACTTAACAACTGAGCCACTCCGACACCCCGACCAAGAAGGCTTTAAATGGTGAGGGGTCATTGATCAGTAAAGGGGCACCATGGCCTGTAACATTTGCTGATTCTGTATAGATTTACTGGTTCTCACTTACAGCTTTCAATGCTTGAGGATTGTGCAAGAGATCAAATTCCTGTTATGTGATGAGCAAGGGCTTTCGAGTCTCCCCCTAGAAAGGAATACAGGATTTCTAGATACACCAGGAAGGCTAGCAAGTCAATGAACTTAAGAACACCTATTAAAGATCACCATGATGGTTAGGAAGATCAAGGTGGCCTCACTTTCATTGTTTAACCTTTGTTCATCTTTCAAGACACAACTCAGTGTGGATACAGAGCCAGAAGCTAAGCCATTTCTCAATAATTTATTTGGTTTTTAACTTTTTGAAATGATTTTCAACTGAACAGAAGAGTTGTAGAAGTAATACAGGGAGGATAGCACTCACCCAGCTACCCCTGAGGTTAACAACTTACATAGGTGTGGGGTAATGATCAAAACTAAGAAATGGACACTGGCACAATACTATAAACCACAGACTTTGTTTATATTTAGCAATCTTCCCACGAATGTCCTTTGTCTATTCCAAGATCCATTCTGAGATCCCCTCCTTGCATGTTAGTTGACTTGCTGGGAGCTCCTTAGTGTCTTCTAATCTTGTGTTTCTTGGCACTGACAATTTCAAAGAGTAACGTGTCAGGTGTTAGATAGAATGCCCCTTGATCTGGGTTTGTCTCCTGTTTCCCTATCATTGGATGGGGGTTATGCATTTGGGGGGAGAATCCACATCGGTGATGTGCTCTCTCTGTGTGTGCTTACAGCTATGTGACTTGTTACTGATGATGTTAACTTTCTTGGTTAGGGTGATTTCTGCTGGGTTTCTCTACTGGAGATGTAACTTTTTTTTTTTTTTTTTTGGTAATTAAGAAACATTTGGGGGGAGATATTTTGAAACCATGAGACTTAAACTTTGACCCACTAACTTGAACATTCTCCAGGGAATCTTGGCTGTAGCAATTATTCCTGTGGTTTTGTAATGGTGAGTTTTCTATTTCCTTCATTCATCCTACAATCATTAGTTGGAATTCTTCTGTAAAGAACAGTTGTTCCTTTTCCTCCTTTCATTTATTTATCCAGTCATTTATTTATAGCAATATGGTCTCGTGGATATTTACTTTATTCTTTGGGTTATAATCCAGTCCTATCCTTATTTATTTTTTTGCTTAAATTGTTCCAGCCGTGACCAGTAGGAACTCTTTCAGATTGGCTTCTGTGTTCTTTCTACGCACCCCTCTCCCCTCTTTAGTGTTTTCTCGCTGTCTGGCACTGCAGGGTGTTCCAGGCTAATCACATGAAACAAATTTGAAAAAGTTACTTACAACTATGTATCCTATTTGAAAAATAAAATTTCTCATTGGACCTCTCATTCAGTCTACCACTGGCCTTTCAGAAGCTTGGCACTTCTTATGAAGGATTTGCCTTGTATGACCCTAAAAAAAACCACAGAAGATAGTAAGTTCTTTGTTTTTCTTTTCCACCCAATATAAAGTCGTGGAAATTACTATGTAGAGTATGGAATGTAACATTCAAGTCACATAACAATGCCTGCCATTTAATTTCCTTTCAATAAATATGCAAATGTTCTTTTTCCTGATCAGTGTACCCGAACCAATGTCGATTTTTGGAATGGCGTAGCAAGGCATCCTGCGGTGTTCTCTAGAACTTTTAGGATCTGTGTGCTTAATTCCCCTATTTAGATGAACTTGTACTTTACCTGAGGCTCTGCCTCAGTAACTGGCTGTCTCTTCCTACAGAGTGAATTAGATTTTAAAAAGTTAAAATTACAAAGTTATTCTTATCAGGTAGATCATGCTGCCAGAATTGCGTAGTCTTTCTAAATGGTTCCCTGGGGGAGCTTTTTCTGAAAAATTAATTTTAAGGTAGGGATGAGAGTTCTTCACTCTTGGATCTCCAGAACCTAGATGAGTGTGGATTGGATGGTCTCCACCTATCAGTCATCACTGTTGCTATGCCATTAATCAAGGGAACCCATCTAATTTTAAATTTAGCTTTAATCAGCCCTTGTGCTATTTCCATTTTTATATCACCCATTTATACAAACACCTTAGATTACTTTCAGCATCTCTGTAACTCAGAGTTGCAGAAAAACCTAATCCAGTGCACAGATTCTGGGAGGATTTGTAGGAAGAGGGGCATTTTGGGGAAGGCCAATGTTATACATTTTATTCATATCTATATCTATATCTATATACACATAAACATACATACACACACACACACACACACACACACATACATATACGTATAACTTCACATTGGTATGGTATCAGAGTGTTTGAGCCAAAAATCAAAATAAGATGAAAAGAAACAGTGGGGATGTGTGGGTGGCTCAGTCACCAAGCGTCTGCCTTTGGCTCAGATCATGATCCCGGAGTCCTGGGATTGAGTCCTGCATTGCGTTCCTTGCTCAGTGGGGAGTCTGCTTCTCCCTCTCCATCTGCCTGCTGCTCCCTCTGCTTGTGCTATCTCTCTCTCTCTCTCTCTCTGTCAAATAAATCAATAAAATCTTAAAAAAAAGAAAGAAAAAAACATTGATGTAAAGTTAGGCTAAGTAATATATTCATGCTTTAAAACACATAAAGGCAAAATTTTAAATATAATAACCATTGTCATAATACAGGTGCAGTATAATGAATTTTCTCTGGTCTTACTAGAAAAGCTGTCACTTATGTGGCAGATGAAAAATATTTTATTTAGATCACATATAAAGAATCCGAGAGAGTAATAAAACCGTCCGTAATTCTGTTTAGTCTTTATAGGTTTCCCTGGAGAGGTAACCGAGTAAAAGCTACATGATTGACATGAACTGCCAGAGGGTTTCAAATTCAACCAAATAACCGTGTATTGATAAACACATCCTGAAGTTCATTTGCAGATTGATTATTTGCAACTCAGCAGACATTGTCCCACAGAAAGACTATTTTAGTGGTTGGCTTCCCAGGTAACGGGACAAAAACCTGTTTCACCCACAATTCAATTAACGTCTGGATAAACTGTAGTATGTTAATGATACCCAACTGCCATTTTTTGCACTGGTGCTATGAAGCTCTGCCTTCGGGGTCTTACCTCTGGTGGCTGTTGAGTTAGCTAGGAATTGACAGAAAGTCCCAGTGGAACATTCTCGGGCCTCATTCTCATTGTAAGATAGGGCAAAGCAAAAGCAGAGGCTTCCCATTGTTGGTACATATTCCAGGGTGCCCATCACATTGTCTCTCTCATTTTGTATAAAATAGGCATTCTAAATTAGGAAACCAGGGAAAATTTCCCTCTCCATTACTTTGTCAATAGGGCTGTTAATAAGTCTAGACTTAATGATATGAGAACATTCCATGGTGGAAAACATTATCACCTATTCTATTGACCTGCAAATTTAGACTGACTGGCTGCCTCAACGTCATAAAAATAAAACTGTAAGCAAATATTTTGAAGATCATGAAGTTCTCTACAGGAAAAAAAAGTGTTTATTCATCTTCATAAGGAGTATATGCCAAATTATTCTTTTCTGAGGGATTATACAGAAATGATCCTGGAAACTTTCCACTTTAGCATCTATCATTTAATTAATTTCAGACACTGTGTAATGTTGGCAAGGAAAATCCTCCTAAAGCTCAAAAAAACTCATACCTGATGTAGTCTAATTGAATTAAAGCACCACTGTCAAAGACTAAGAACACTTGTAGAATATGAATGTCTCTGTCCTACTGTGCCATCTCCCAGATAATGACCCATAGAAAATTAATGTATTTGTATAGAAATATTAATAATAATAGCTAACATTTAAAAAATTTTTTAAAGATTATATTTATTTGACAGAGAGAGCCAGAGAGATAAGTTGGGGAAAAGGGAGTGGAGAGGGCGAGGCAGGCTCCTTGTTGAGCAGGGAGCCCAACAAAGGACTCAATCCCAGGACCCTCAGTCATGACCTGAGCCGAATTCAGATGCTTAACCCACTGAGCCACCCAGGTGACCCTAATAATAGCTAACATAATGTGCTTACTCTGTGCTGGGCACAACTGGAATAGCTTAACACATTTATTTGATTCTTGTGTGACCCCATAAAGAGGGTGATGTGATTATCCTCACTTTGCAACTAAGACACTGAGGCCCTGAAGGATAACTCACTACAAAGCCAGCAGATTCCAGAACCAGGTGTAAACTCAGCTCCTAAAAACCTAGGCTGGGCAGCTTTTATGTAATTATAGATAATACATAATTATTTTATGTATCACCATCTTAAATTCTCCACATAAGCATAATGATATCTGGATACGAATGCCATTATCTGTTGCTCATTTCCAGGTTTTTATGAGGCTCATTTCTGCTTCCTATTTGAAAGGGTCTCATAATGGTTCCCCTAGGCTTTGGGACTTTTTGTACATTTGTAAAACCCTGTTCCTGATGGTTTAGTCCCCATGTTGCACTGATCCTGCATATCTGTTGCAGTGTTCTGTTTTTGTATCAATTAAAAGAAGCTTGAGTATTATATAATAAATTTCAAAAAACTCAAATATACTGGAGTGTATTCGTTCAAAGGAATGCTGACTTTTTGGAGAGGAGAGATATTCCAGTAAATACCTCTATGCAGATAAGTACAGTTCTACTGTTTACCTGGTTATAACCGTGGGCAGTTACCTAACCTCTCATCTGTAAGGTGGGTATAATAGACTTAAGGATATTTTGAATTTGGAGTGAGAGAATATGTATCAAGTACTGAGGAGTGCCTGGCCAATAGTAAGCACTCAATAAATGATAGTTGTTTTTGTGGCTGGAGATGGTTCTGTTGCTCAAGATCTTTTTGGAAGTACTTTGGGAACTTCCTTCCAAATTAGCACATTAAACTATCCTAAGAATTCTGTCAAGTGTGTTTATAGCTAAAACCCAGGGTTTTGTTTTGGTTTGTTTTTGACACCCGTTGAGTCTGACTCCAGCCAACCCCCTTATTCATTAGCCTGTGTGAAATCATCTTGTCTCCTTCAAAAAACGCAATCCATCTTTGACAACATGGGTACTTGCAGTTTTGAAGTGATTCCCAAATAATGAGGCATATGCTCTTCAAAGAACTTCTCAAATAAGTGCCTTAAAAATGCTTCTAGCAATGGCTGCAAGACAGGAAAGAAAAAAAAAATCAACCTATTACGACCAGCACACCTGTTAACATAGAGGTTCTTCATTTAAAAATAGGAGGTCTGTTCCCTTGGAGCAGATAGGAGTGGCTGCACTTGCCCCATTTCCATCGGGCAGTGTAACCAAGTCAGCAGGCCTGGCAGATCAGCTGTTAAGGGCTCCTGGATGCTTCTTTCCCACCCCATCTGGGAAGCGGATTTATAAATTCACCACCACCCGCACACCCCCTCCCCCGGCCCCGCCCCAGGGTTGAGAGCCATCCTCCTTCACTTTGTCAAGTGGGCTGGTTCTCCAAGGGCAGCCGTGCTCAGCTTCTGCATCCTGGAGTCCCCTGAGGTGAGACAGAGGGAGGAGGCCCCAGGGCCCCGCCAGGAGGCGGTGGCTGAGGAGAGTGGCCAACCGAATTATTGTGAGCTGCCCTCCTAAGGGCAACACCATCATATGACACTTACGCTTACTAAGTGCTTTTTAAATCAATTATTTCATTTAATCCTCTCAATAGTCCTTGAAGCAGGTTTAGTCATTCAGTTTAGAAATGAGAAAGCAGATAAATGGAGATGAAGCAACTCGGCCCAAGCCAAGGTTCGGGTGCTGGTGCTCAGAATAGCCAGCGGGCTGACTGCAGGCCTCACCCTCTGTTCCCCACGTGGGGCCTTGGCAGACAGAGACTCCCCATCTGCCTGGCTTTCCCTCAGCCCATCCCTGATGTCTGAGGCAGAAACATCTCATTTTTCTGCCCTTTAATTTCTCTAACAGGATTAATCACTGACATCCAGAGATCAAATGGGGCTCAGCGGTGAAGTCCGGAGGCCGAGGTTCTGCTGTGGGGGACAGTTGGGTCATTCTCCCTCCTATGCTGGTAGCATTTCTGGTGTCAGATGTCCCCACTGCAGCCACACTGCTAGGAAAATGTCAAGGTTTCCTCAGTCCCTGTTCACAAATGAGACGGATAAATATTGGGAGTGTCCTCTGTGAACCTTACTTAAGCGTCCAAGAGCAGAAAGCCTTGCTGAGTTGGGGGTCTATGCTTTTCCTTTTCCTTTGTAGAGAGCCCCTCGCCACCACCTGTGTAGGCAGACACCTAAGTATTTTGGATGGTACTAGTTCTGATGATGACAGTCCACAGGTGTTTATTTTTCATAGATGTTCACCGAGTGTGTCCTGTGTGCCGGGCAGTGCGCTAGCTGGGGACACACTAGTGAGCAGAAGCAACCCTAGTCCTCAGTCTCGTATAGGGAGACGGGTTTCTTCCAGTAATCACACACACACGCGTAGTGCATTGCAGCCGTGGTGGCGGTGTTGGGAAACGGAGGGACTGGGGCCATTGGAGCCCCTAATGAGGATAGGTGACCAGTCTGCCCCGAGCAGGGGGAGGGGTAAGGGTTAGGAGCCTGGAGAGAACTCGGGGTGTTGAAGCTGCACTAGAAGGTGGTGTCCTCGCTCCAGGAAGAGTGGGAAGGGAGAGTGCTAAGCAGGGGGCCACAGCATTGTTCTTACATCTCTGGGAGTTTACGCATGTCCCATGTCCCCACGTCTGGGCAGGGGGTGGAGTGAGGTGGAGGAGGGGAGGCTGGATTAGAGACCTGGCAAGAGTTTATTATAGAATGGAGGGCAAGGAGGGAGCGATGTGGACAGATCCGGGAGATTAAGGTAGAATGCAAAGGACTTGGTATTGGATATAATAAAGGGATTGAAGGAAAGTAAGGGGCCAGGAAGATACCTGGGTTTCTAACTTTCATGACTAAGGATTGGTAGTGTCATTCACTAAGCTCTCTAGTACCTAGCGCTAGGGAGTTTTTCTTGTTTTTCTTTTTTAAGGGTTAATGGGCCATGCTACTCATTCTGGAATATAATAATCAGTAAGAGATAACCTGTGGCCCTCACAGAGCTTGCAGTCTAGCAGTGGGAGTGGAGGGAGTGGTTTATATATTCTGTCTCCTTAATTTATGGCTGTTGCATAAAGTTGGCAACGGTAATACACACAGATACTCCTTCCAGGGGGTGGAAGGCCTTAGAACTCGGGTGCTCTGGCAGAGAAAGAGGCTGGGGATGAGGAGACATTCTTGGCAGATGAGGGAATGGCCTGGTGACCTTGGAAAGGCACCATGAATCACTGAATAAAACCTTAATGCAGACCAAATGGAAAAACACAGTATGGGCTTCAAGCTTGAAATTACAGAATCGAAAACTATTTTTCATGGGCATGCCAAGTGCAATCAAAAGGAGTGAACCATTTATTGGGCACAAGTGGGATGAGAGTGATTTGTGAAGACAGAGGGTACATTGCAACTTCTTTTCCTTCAGCAGCCTCTTAAATTCATTGCCTGATTGTTGCTAAATCTTTGTAAGTATCACCATGGCAACCATTGATATGAAAAATAATATTAGCCTGGACACTTCCGCTTCGGTTGATCTGACATTTTCCACTGCAATGGTCAATTTCATTGTTTGTGCGGATGACTAAAGAGGGTCCTGCTTGGATCCTGTCATATTTTCTTTTGTCCCGAGAAGATGAGGGCTGATCAAATCCACCCTGATGTTAAGAAATGACCCAGTGGCATTTTGGGAGGGGTGGCTTTGCCATTGTTTCATCTCTGAGGACGTGATGAGAGAGTGCCCAGCTGGCCATATGTGTGTTGTTGGCTCATGGGTGAGGCTGGGGAGTCCTTTAGCGTGGTTGGGAGATTTTGCTCAAACCAGTTCCACCAGTGGCCATGGAGGAGGTTTAAGGCATAGAACAATGCACATTCTTTTATCACAGACCCACCATTCTTATAGCTTCTTCCTTCTAAATCTCTTCCTTCTGGTGTCTTATCCCAATCCTGGGCACCTAACTCCTTAATTCTGTATTTTCTCAGAGTCTCACATTTTATAATCCCTGCTGCTTTCTACATTCTTTCATCCAACAAATGTCCCATGAATGCTTTCCCTCTGCCAGGCACCATTCTAGGCAGCTGGGTCACCAGTGACTAGGAGCCCGGAACCCCTGCCTTGTGGGACTTAAGCTGAATGGCAGGAGACAGACCATAAACGTGATAAATAAGGAACTGACCAGTATGTTAGGTGATAAAGAGGCAGGAGTGCTGGGGTAACCTGGTCACAGGTTTAATAAGGTTATCAGGGTAGGCCCCGTGGAGAAGGTGACACATGAGCAGACGTGAGAGAGATGAGGGCGTTAGCCTGGACTGAGGAGCTGCAAGGCCAGAGTGAGAGAGACAGGGAATATAGAGATATGCCCAAACAGTGGGGTCAGAGGCCTTGAGAACAGATGATGCAGGTCTGGAGGCCTTTAGGGGCTTTGAACATATATGACTGACATGATCTGGCTCGTTCTACTAGGATCACAACACCTGTCTGAAGAATGACTAGAAAGGACTCACGGTGGCAGACGAGAGAAACGTGATGAGGCTGTTGCAGGAACCAGGCAGGGGATGGTCATGGCTTATGGCTTATACCAGAGCACTAGTGGCGGTTATGAAGGGAAGTGGTTGTATTCTGGATATATGTTGAAGGTAGGGCCACTGGGATTTACCAGTGGGTCAGAGCATTCCCCTTTGGTCTTTTTCTCAAGCTGTAAATGGCAGTAGAACAGTCCTCCTAGTAAAATAGACATTTATCTATATAAGGATCCCACACATGCTACACTCTTTAAATGTAGTATTTCCTTTCCTGTAACGGACATTCCAACTGAACATACGGAATTCTATAAGAACAACTTAGCATCGTGGTTAAGAGTACAGGTTGCAGAATAAAATTGACTGGTTCAGGGGCCCCTGGGTGGCTCAGTCGTTAAGCGTCTGCCTTCAGCTCACGTCATGATCCCGGGGTCCTGGGATAGAGTCCCGCATCGGGCTCCCTGCTCAGTGGGGAGCCTGCTTCTCCCTCTGCCTCTCTCTCTGTCTCCCGTGAATAAATAAAATCTTAAAAAAAAAATTGACTGGTCCCGGTTGTGTGACCAGGGACAAGTTAGCTAGCTGCTCAGTGGCCTCAGTTTATCCTCTCTAAAATGGGGATCATGAGTTCCTGCCTCAGAAAACTGTGAGGAAAAAGAAAAAATATACATATGAGGCACTTAAAAATGTGTGGCACAGAGTGTATTAAAGAAAAATTAGTAATAATGATGATGATTTTGTTAGCATTTGCCTTAAGTTATTTCAGTGGCTCCTTAAACTATAAATGACCTGAGTATTTTTTTTCTATATTAGTATTCTTAGAGACTTTGTAGTTCTCTCAAAATGCCCCTGGTAATGGAAAGTCATTCCTTAACTTAGTGCTACTCGGTATTCATAGCTGATGTGATGTTTCCTCACTGCAATGCACTATTGTATTATAAAAATACGCTTCCTGAAAGCCAAAAAAAACAACGGAATACTGGCGATTTCATGAAATTTAACCAAATTGTGTGTGTGTGTGTGTGTCTAGTGAGTGACCTTCCATGTCCAGCTGAGGAGTCAAATCACTCCATACCATCCTAGCTCTACCAGTCATCCTGTCTCCTTAAGACACATTGTTGAACCTGCTTCTGCCTCATTTCCCCATTCTGTAAAATAGGGGTGATCCTAGAATCCATGTCACAAAGTTCTTGTGATGGTGAAATGAGGTAGTCTCATAGAACAAGAGCTCATAAAACAGCTCCTTGCACAAAGTAAATGATCAATACATTTTGCCTCTGAGTAGAAATAATGATCCCTGGGCTGGGCACCATGATGCAGTATCCCAATGCCTGAACACTCTTGGGGAAAATTGCTAGCTCCCATTCATAAAGCATTAATACTATATTTATTTAGACATGACTCCCTATAGACCCCTCTAATTTTTCAAGTATTTTTGTCTGTTTCATCAAAAAGTACATGGTGGAACTTTCTATTATTTATCACCTAAATAAACATGAGTGTGTATGTGTATTTTCTCTATTTCACACAAGAACTTGGAATAAAACCACGAATGATATTTTTTCCTCTGGAGTGTTTGAAGAGTTGTTGAAATCCTAGTCATGATATTTAGTGTGTTATGAGTTCTTTATGCCTGTTGTTAAATATGCCATCACTTTATTGACACATTACAGTGAAGTGGGTAGCCAGCGTTAGTAATAGACTTCTCCTAAGGAGTGTGAGTACCAACAAATCTGATGGCGGGGACTGCCCAGGAAACCAAACGTGTGTTCAAACACCAGCTAGCTTTATAGTGGATGATGGGTTAATCCATTGGCTGCTATCAAGTAATTCAGATAATTTTTTAAGGATATAAATAGGGAGTCAATATCTATTGTTTGATTTTTATTAAGAATTTATATTAATTCTATTAACATTTACTTTCATGGTGTCTCGCTTTCAAGGAGCTATTAACGTTCAGTTTTGTGACTTATACTCCTGTACTTCCACTCTACCTACACATAAAAACCACTTGGAAAAGGTCATAAAATACTGATATTTGGCCCTCACATTCTGAGGGTTGTGATCTAATTGGGTTGGGGTAGATCTCAAGCATCAGCATTTTAAAGTTATATTTTAATTTGTCAAATGGATACAAAGTAAAGAGAATCATAATAATAAGCCCATATATGTCTATCACCTAGGCATGATATGACCTTCAGTTGCTGTTTTTTTAAGTGTCCCCTTAAGTGATTCTTCAAATGTACAGTGATGGTTGAGAACCATCACGATATTCTAGTAAAACAGAAAATGGGAGGAATATCTCAATGGATATTGATAACAAGAAAAGCTGAAATTTGCCCAAGGCCATATAATGATAAGGTATCATCTAGTACTGTTTATTGGAATCTAATGGTGTTCATGAACGTATGTATATATAGTAGGTGTATGCTTGCTTGATTTTGTTGAACCATGGAATAATTTGGGAATGGGCATTGGCACACATGGAAAAATTTAGGAAAAAGCTTCGAAATATAATGGTTTCCTATTTGGAATCATTATACCTTGACTCAACATCACTCTTAGCGACCTAAGGCCACTCAGTAAAACCTGGCTCAGAGATAAGAAAGGTCTGCCAAGCAAGGGTGGGACAAGTAGATTAGAATGATGGATTGGAGAAACACATGGGAGGGGAATAGGTGGTGGATGTTGTCATCAGATTTACAGAGAAAAAGCACTAAACCAATGGCAAATCAGTCTCAACCTATAATGAAGTTTCGGAAGCTATTCTGTACATGTAAATACACATCTATCAGTGTATCTTAATGAAGTGAACATTTGAGTTTCTACCTCAACAGTGAAAAATTGGGGACGGTTCCTGGTTCCTGAGTGGCAAACACATGGAGAGCAATTTGATCTCAGAGTTGGACACAACTTTAAATATGATGTTACCTAAGTGCCCACCTGATAGAAGACTCTCCTCTAGGCCATACTGACATTATGGTCTCTCCTTGAACATTCTAGGTAGAGAGCCTACTGCCCATAAGACAACCTGGTCCACATTACACTAGTAGTCCTTTTTCTGAGCTGAAATCTTGTTCTTTAATAGCCTTTTAACAAAAGAAACTATTTCTGATGTTCCCGTGTTGTCTTGCTTCTTAAATATATGTAGACGTAATGCTAGAACAAAATTTTTCATGTTTAAAAATCTCATCAATTATAAAATTAAAAAACCTTACAAATCCATATGAAAAAATAAGACCCTTATAATAAAATTATCATAAACTTAATGGGATTAATGATACTGTTTTTCTGAACAAAATTCCTCATGTTGTATCTAAGGGTAGAACGATACAGCCTCTGATCAATTTCTTTGTTTAATTTCGTTCACTGATCAGTGCAGGGGGTGTCTGTTTGCATGTGTATGCCATACCAAAAGGTATTAGTAATTTAAAGTCTCTATTTGTAGGGTTTGGGATTGTCAAATCTCACATTTAACCAAAACTGCCAACAATTAGTTCTCCATTTCCTGTTTTAATGAGACATCCCTTGGCAACTTTGTAAAGATGTTTTGTGCACTTGGAAATTAAGGTCAGAGTTGTAGTTTTACTGCAATCTTCAGTAAATGGGCATCTAATCCAATTATTGCTGGAACTGGGTACAGAGCAATCTTTCATTGTTACTTATTACTATACTTACTGCTAATGAACCGCTATTGAAAATTGATGCAGGCGACAGGATCCAAGCAATAACTCTTCTTGCAAAATGTGTGCTGACTTGTAGTGTAGACTCCCTTTAGTTCTGCTACCTATATGGCTGAATGAGGCTAACCTCCCCCTACCGCTTGTCTCTGTTCCAGCTTCTACGAAACATCTGTCTGAGCACACTAACTTTGTCACCTGTGGGATTATTGTTGTACACTGGTCTCCTGGATCCTGGGGACCTTGTTAAAAGTGCCTCCTTTCTGGACCCCAGAGGTTCTGATTTGCTTAGTCTAGGGCTGGACCAAGAATGTGTTATATTAACAAGTACTCTGAGTGATTCTAATGTAAATGGTGTGAATACTTCTATCACTTTCCAAGATTATTGTTGACATGGAAATATAAAATTTAAGCTCTTTACAAACAACCTGGCTTGAGAAACTCTGGCATCCTTCTCAGATTTGTATCATCTGCAAATAAGCCCACCTTGCATGTTTCAAGTTCCTGATAAATATCTTGAACACGAAAAGAGTCAATAGAGGAAGCTTTTTTTTTTTTAATGGCTTTGATTTATTAAATGCCAGATTTATTTCAAGGGACACAGATATTCTAGATGGTATTTTCATTGATTCCCAGAACATTCTGGAAGCTGTGGACTAGAGTGGAATCACATTTGTAGGTTGTACCCACACTGTTAAAGCAAGCAAGTACAGTGAGGTAATTGGAAAGAGAAAAAAAAAAGTGCTGGAAAGCAAGGATCAAATTAAGAAACAAAGCTGACATTTTCTTTTTGGTATAGTTATAGCTGTACATTTCTTAGTTTGTAGGTTAACTATGGCACATTTGCCTGAAGAGAGAGTTAGCAAGTTAATAAACCAGACATCTGAATGTGTCTTATTACCCGTTTTTCCCTCTTTAGCTAATTCTCTTTTTTTCTCTTCTTCAGCTCTTTCTTGTTGATTGCTGTTAAAATACAATAGCTGGTTACGATTATATACAACTATATAGGAGACTGAGAGGCTTGCTGGCATTTGTTTTATGTCTTTTTGGGGAAAGTGATTGAAATGTTAAGTGTCTTAGTATAACCCAGCACTGATCATGTTTGGGATGTCACTGTGGTCTCAGATGGTGAACAGGTTGGGAGTTGAATTTAGTAATTTTATAGATTACAACTTCCATTCTTTGTATTTTGCCTTTATATATAAACTGGCCAAATATAAAATAGTCTTAATGGATTTTTATTTTACTCAAGGGAGAAGAGAGTTGAGCATTTAAACTTTATAAAGAACTGAGGATTAGAGTAGCCTTAATTTTTTTTGTTAAAATTATTCTATTTGAAAGTGCTGAGATTTCTAAAATTTACTTGAAATGGAAAAAGTTAAAAAAAACTAATAAATATGTATTTTAATATAGTGACATTTATACAATATGTATTGGCCCCACCTTCACGACCAGTATTTTTACAAGAGTATAACCTAAAGAGAGAAAAGAGGCAAATAGGAAATTCTGATGAATAGGAATGATTTTTTTAAATTATGTGTAGGCATGGCTAAACTTGTTCCCTCTCATGTGTACATATTTCTGTGCATTTTTTGCAGCATTTATAATTATGGGTGGTTTTTTACTTCATTTTGCATCTGTGCTCTGCATGTATACAGACCCCTGAAATGATGTATACAAACCCTGAATGAAGAGAGCATCTGGAAGCCTTAATGAGCTATAAACTTGACAGTATTCTCAAACCCTAGGAACTCTTAACCATATTTTTATTTCATAAGAATAAGCTTGCTACATTTGAATTAGGCATTCATCCCCATATTTCTCTTATTTATGGTTCCTGGTAATGCCGTGGCTAAAGACTTTGTGTCCTGATTTCAAGGACTTAATGTGCAAAGGAGGTGCCTGACATGATCCTGAGCATACAAGATGCCTCGACTAGCTACTACAAGTGTTGGTAACGTCTTACTAAGGCATCTTAGGCTGAAAAACAGTCAACTTAAAGTGCTAGAGAATATGCACATTTTTGAAAACATCACATGCTTTATGTGACAGTAGTCTGAGGTTGTCAAAGAGGGCAAATGAGTGTTGCATGCCTATTGGAGTAGCCATGTTTGCAGGTGGCTTCCATATTCTTTGGTTATGCTTCTATATTCTTCTAATCCGCATGCTGAAGGGCAAAGTCCCAACGTATTCGCTGGCCAGATTCTTCACCATTTCTTTCTGGAGTCTTGTTGATGAGGCTGACAATATAATACAATCTGCAAAGTCTGCCTTTGCCTTGGCTATCAGGTTGGAATTACGTCGCTCTACAGGTAGCAGAGTACCAGTATCAATGAGGGGGTATGCTGTTGGCACTTGGGGTTCGGTGGTTTGGGGGACATCCTGTCTCTATGGTTTGGGATAAAGTTCCACACATGTGTTATCTTGCCAGAAGTTAGCTATGCTCCCTTTCTCTGTACCATGGCTAGAATTCTAGGTGGCTTCTTGGCCTTCAGTAATATATTTTGTATACAACAGAATAATTTCAGGAAGCCCATAAATAAGACGTTAATGTTGTAGGGTAAGCCTTAGTACAGTGATTGAGACCAGAATGGGCTTCGTGAGACCTGGACTGGAGTCATGTACTCCTTCCCCACAGTTCATGGGTTATTTCAGTATTTGCCATGTAGGTATAGTAAACTAGGAATCTGGGTTCTCAGAAAACACCCGCACTGGCTTTGCAACTTTGTGAAAAGCACTCCTGCAACCCAAGGACTACTTTTCTGTAACTAACTAAAAAAGCATCAGAAGGGGTTTCGTACTGGTAAGAAGAAAGAATTCTCTGGGGCTATAAGGAGGCTTCATTTTTGGTAGTGAGGGGAATGCAGGGAGAAATTAGTCTTTATGAAAGAAAGCAAATCCAACTGTAATGGGATCATCACCTTGCCTTTTACTTAATTTTGTTACTTTCCTTCTTTTTTCCATGTAGAAAAGCTCACGGTTTCCTGGTAAGAGTTAAAAAGGTTTTTCATTATTGCTTTTGTTTTGTTTTTGTTTTTTTTAAAGATTTTTATTTATTTATTTGGCAAAGAGAGAGAGATCACAAGTATGCAGAGAGGCAGACGGGGTGGGGGGGTGGGGGGGGAAGCAGGCTCCCCGCCGAGCAGGGAGCCCCATGCGGCTTGATCCCAGGACCCTGAGATCATGACCTGAGCAGAAGGTAGAGGCTTAACCCACTGAGCCACCCAGGTGCCCCTTCATTATTGCTTTTACTCAGCAGGTAGAGCTATGATAATGTCTTTTTATTTTATAGACCCCTTAATATTTCTGAAGCATAAGGAATTTTTGAAATAATCTCTTATACACGAGGAAACTCAACTCTCAAATATAGTGACAACTTAGTGCATTAGTCAACATCCATTCATTTAGTGAAAATGTTCAGTGCCCAGCTTGCAGTGTTCTCAGTAAGGCACTGTGGGGAGACAGAGATGACTATGAGGGGCTCCTGCATGATATTAATAAGGTAGAAGGAAAAAGATTTATTACAGAGATACGAGCAAGTTACTGGTAGGGCTCTGTGCTGTTCACAGGTTTTTGTTTGGCATTTCTTTTTCTCCATATCTGTGCCAGTAAAATAAAAAAGAGGAGCTGAGAGCCTTGGTCAAGCCCAAACATTTTTGTAGTAATTACTTCCCAGATTTACTATTAAACTATAAAGCAGTATGGTTTTTATCCCCAATTTTGAATTCATGGACTGTTCCGGTAATTAGCTAGGTATTTCTAACTTGTAAAAAATAATATTTAGTATTCTAATATTTTCTCCCAAGAAAATAATATCTGTACATTTTTGCTGATTTTCTCCATCACCAGAAAGATTGAGATTCTTGAATCAGGGAGAAAATAGTTTGCTTTCAATTAAAAAAAAAAGCAAAATATGGCAATAAAATGAATGAAAATATGAAGCCATCTGTGTCTGAAATGATAATGCCAACTTCGTGTTTGTTGTAAACAATGCAATTTGTTCAAGTCCACTTTTAAGGAAGAGTGTTTACGTGTGCACACAAGCAAGGAAAAAACCCTTTCTTCATTCATAGATTATATGCTGCACACACACAGCCACATAGGTACAAATGTGAGATATGTATATGTCTGTACTATTCCTGTGGCCTGATACAAAATAACTGTAGGTAATCCCCAAATATATCTTCCAGTATTTGAACTATCACCATTACCTATCACGTGACCTTTCAGGTCCTTGTTCCCCATGGTACTTGGAACAATGCCACAACCACTTCCTATCAACTCCTTGTATTTGCCCATCCATTTTCTGCGTCGCCAGATTACTTTTCCTTTAACAAAACTTCAGCCACGTTTTCTTGCTTAAAATTTCCCAAAGCTGCACATCTACTGAATACAGGTTCATAAATTCCATAGAAACACAGTAACAATGATTTTCCAATCTCCTCTCCCATGCAACCAGAAAAACGCCCCGTCCCCTTTTCTGCTGCCTTTGCTCTGTCCTAAAAACCCCCAGCCAAGTCTCCCCACCTCCGGAAGCTTCACTGATAGACCCAACCTACTAACCTTTGCCACTGGCTCTTATTCAGCACCACATCTTTGGCACCCAGTAGTAAATGCAGTATTTTTGTGAATCCATCCTGCCACCTTAAAGTGAGTGGGTGAGCTCCTGAAAGAATGATCAGGAACATTTAAAGAGGGCCTGAAACATTTTAATATATCCAAGTTGGTTACTTGATTAGAGCTTATTGTGAGAGGAGGTGGAATAATTTCTTTCACCTGTAAATCAGAGCATGCGCACCCCCCCCCATTTCAGCTGAAAGCCTCATCAATAATGACTTACTCCCTTGACAGACTGGGAAGTTTGGGAGGCCACCTGTAACTTTGGATCTTGGCGGGAAGGAGAAAGTGGGAAGGAGGGGGCTGCGGAAACACAGGAAACCTCTTCCTGCAACCTTTAATTCAGGTGTTCCCTATGAACTTCATATTTCTTGAACGCCCACCATGCGCAAGACGCCGCCAATTTATTTTTTCTTTCAAAAAGAAAAAAAAAACCCACCACTGCAGTCCCTGAGTCAGTAAATTACTCACCTGATGGTCAGGAGCACTCTCCCCCCACCCCCCTTTACAGGGGGTGTCTGGCAGGCCCGAGGAAGGGGACAGAAAGCCTGGGCTGTAGTCTAAAGTGGCAATCCAAAGGCTAATGCTATTGGCAACTGTCTCAAGGCGTTGTCCCCGAGCCAGACCCTGCGCCAGGACAGAGGAGCCTGTTACAACCCAACTGTCCTGAAGTGCTGCGGTGACCCCCTCCCCCGCGGCTGGGAGGCGAAGGCAGGACGGGGCTGGCTTTCTCTGCGCCGGCTCTGGGCGTGTGCCCCCGCCGCAGCTCCGCGGAGCCTCCGAGCCGCCTGCAAAGGGGGGCGGGGAGCGGCGGCGAGCAGCCCGCGTCTGCGGCTTCCTCCCCACGCCCGAGCCTCCTGCGCACAGCCAGGAGGACGCCAGCCCGAGCCTCGTCCCCACGCCGCGGCGCGCGGGCTGCCTGCCCAGCCGAGGTAACTTT
>LNAC01001033.1:264876-278917 GCA_002007465.1 Ailurus styani | reverse complement strand
GCCCTGCGCCCAGCGCGGCTGCGGGGTCGTCCCGGGTGCCCGGCGCGGGCGGGCGCGGAGCGGGTAAGGTGCGCTCGGCACAAAGCATCCCCGCTCGGGAGCGGGCCGGCCGCTTTTATGTAACTTGTCTCGTTCCCCGAACTGGGGCGGCGTCCCCCGGACCGCGGCGGGGGCTGCAGCCTGGCCGCTGACGGAGGAGGAGGTAGCGTCCTAGAGAGGTGGCTCCTGGCCCGGCACCTGCGGCGTCGCTCGCGCCAGCCTGCGCTCCCTTGGCCCCCCGCACGGGAGCCGGAGCGCGGGGAGGCCGAGGGGCCGGGAGCGGCAGTGCTCACCTGGCGCCCGCGGGGCTGCCTCGGGAGGTGTCTGCGAGGGCGGCTTTGCGGCGCGTGGGGGTGGGGAGGCCGGGGCATCGGACCGCGGGAGTCCTGGTCTCGGCCAGTTCCAGGCGGGTGTTCCGGCTCCTGCCGTGGGGGCTCGCATTCTCGGCTTTGCCCTCTCCTGTCTCCCTACTTCTTCCCCTCCCCCTTTCCCCTCTCCCCTCCAACGCCCGCCAAGTTCATGGCTTCTGCAATGCGGTGGGTGTGGTTACCTAGTAAATTGTAACTGGTCCCTTGCAGTGGGAGCAGTCTTTCCTTTTGGGGTTTTATATTTACGGATCCAAAGTTTTCTAGGGTTTTCTCCTCCAGTTGCAGCCCAGGGTTAAAGTTGGGAAGAGATTGTTGGAGAACAAACAGAATGATAAAGAAAACATGTGGTATTAATTACGCGTGGAGGCTGGGCTGGGAAATCCTGAAAGGGCCAGGCAGTCCTGCTAATGCAGTGCTTCCATTACGTGTTGAAGTTGGTGTTTTGGTATTTTTACATTAGTCTTGCAGTCCTGCAGAATCGCTTTTGCAGATATCCTGCCTGATCTTTTTGGGGGCCCATTTTAGGCCCTCGGAGGCGGCCAGGTGTCCTGGAATTTCCCCTGATGGCATGAATATCTCTAGTAGAAGAGTCATCACGCTAAGTGCTAAAACATTCTTTGGGGGGGTTTTACTCTGATATTTAAAGCCTCCAGGAATCCAAAATTCTAAAATTCCACGACTGTCTGGGAGTCCTGGACCCAGCACCAGTTACTGCAAATTAAGCCAAAAAAGCCCCATTAAGAAAGGGGAGCACATCCAGCTTGAGTAAACTCTGGGGAATGGGGAGGTGATTTATATCTTGTCTCCGACAGGGTTTTTAAAAAATGCATCTTAATTGTGGTTTCAAACTTTTAAAACTTTAGTTGGAGTAACAAAGTTGTGAGAGGAAATAAATTCTAGATTGAGAAGCAGTAACTTTAATTTGTTAATTTCACAAGGTACTGATGAAAAAAAAAGTCTGAATACTGTCTTATTTGCATTATAATTTTCTGATAGTTTAGAAAAGCAAAATGTATCCGAGGCATAAGGTACTGCATAAAGTTCAGCTAGCTAATCCACTTCGGGCAAATACTTCTTTGCAAAAAGAACATGTTTGTGAATGATTTATCAGTAATAAAAAGAGTAGCCACATTATTTAATTTGTAAACCCCTTTTAGGTGAATGATCCAGAAGAGACAGGTCAAAGGTCAGTGTCTCTGCGGAGTATTTACATTTGATTTTAAAGTCATTTCTTTTGCATGGATGTGATTTAGATTAGAGGCAGTTTTTGCCAGTTTTTGTACAGGGTTTGGACTTTGGCCAGCTTTGAATTGTGTTGAAATAGGAGACCAGGGATTTTTTTTTTTTTACTTGATTAGAAACTATTTTATATATACATTGGTTTTTTAGAACTCATTGGTCAAATGCATTAAAGGGGCTGCCCAGATACATGACAAGCAACCCTTCAGGTACTAAGAAATGGGATACTGTCATCAGTTTGTGAGTCTTTTCTGCATTTACTCTATGTTGAATTAAATATGGCAGAAACTTTTTGTCCAGGATGTGGTCTTACATGTCGTAGTATACATATTCATCTTTTAAGTTAGTGCTTTAAAAAAAGTCTTAAAATTCACAAATTAGAATTCGTGTCCTCTTCTGTGAAATAGAACTTCATTCAGGCGTAAGCTGAGAAATATACATTTGAGAGAGAGAGAGAGAGAGAGAGAGAACTTGTGAGAATTGAGCTATAATGAAGAGAGAGGTTACTTATTTACTTGACTGCCCTGAACATCTTTGGTTCCCATAGTGTCTTCCAAGTATCCAGCCACAGTTCTGCCCTGAATGTCAGCTTTATTATGGGATATAGACTGACTGTTGAAAACCATGAATCAAATTCATCTTTAGCACCACTTCATTTAGAGAGATCTTTAGTGGTGCAATTGCTGCATCTATTTCTTTCAAAAGCTTGCTAGCTGCTAATTTGTTGGGAATTTGTCAGGCACTCTTGGAGGGTTTTGCTGTCATTTGATTTGCCTTGGCAGCAAAGAATTGTGTGCTCAGAAGCAAGGACTGGAGCAGTGAAGTCATCACCCTGCCTGGTGTTGTGACATCACTGTGGCTCAAAGGAAACAAGGGTGGGGCAGGCAAAACCAGACCGTCGGAAGCATCTTGCTGGCTTTAACTTTGCCTGATAAATGAGCGAGACTCTCCTTTCTCAAGTTGAACTGCACCATAAGGTATTGTTTAGAGGATGGGAAGGTAGATGTGAATTCAAGGCTGTGTAGGAAAGTGTGTTTCATAGATCAAGGAAGAAGAGGGTTTTTTTGTGAAATAGTAGAAATCATTGAATTTCCCTTCTATTGGGGAAAACACTATGTGTAATTTAAAAAAGGGCCATTTAAACAATTATCCAGAGAGCAAGAATGATGAGTCTGTATTTTTTATGCACAGAACCCATATATATATGTGTGTGTATGTACATATATATATTTTATTATTCTTTGCACTAAAATAGCATTCTCGCTAAATTCTTGGTTTAGATAATTAATATTATCTTTTAAAAGTATGTGTTGTCTATAAAGATAGTGTGTTTTCTGGGTAAGCAGTGTTTTTTCTGATTTATTTTTGAGCGATGTGATTGCATTTGGCAATTGGCAATAATGGAAAAAGAGATCTCACAAGTTTACAAGATATCTGCATTGGTTTTGGGTAATTGATTTCATTTAAATTGTTTTGCAAATTATTTTATAATTTAACATTTTAATCCTAACTTAGATTTCTAGTGCACAGATGATCACAGACATGTTTCACCCAAATTAGTATTGAATAAATGATAAAAGGAAGTCTGAAATTCTGAAATTGTAAAGCACATTTCACATTTGATTTCTGCATGTAATGTGACACGAGCATGAAAAAGTGAAGGCTTATAGAATAGTTGCAGATCTTCATTGTGTTTTCTGTACCTCCTTGGTCAAGATGACTGTCATTTTTTTTCATGTGAGTATATTAGGCATGTAGAGGTTCTGGGCAGTTCTTCACTGTGCAACTATTCCAGAACAGTTTCCAAAGCAAGGGGGAAAAATGGGAAGAATGACACAAGTAGAGAAGTTGAAATTAGATACCAGAATTGCAGATCACTTGGTGGAAATGTCTTTGGTATTACATTTTTAGACCTTGCGGTGATTGGTTAAATTGCACACTTTAGAATTGTAAGCTTCTATTAGCTCCAAACCTCTAATTCTTTTGTAATTTGCAGTATAGAGAAAAAGCTGACAACTTAATTTTTAGATTGCTGACACTTTGATACGTTGTTCTTATAGCCCTTCCTTACAAACTTAAAAAAGAAAAAAAAAAGGCAGCAGAAAGGTCTGTACTGGACCTAGGAAACAAATGCAATATTTAACCCGCTTTGTGTGTTTATTTTTCTCTCCAGTTTTACTGAGTGAGTGAGTGCGTGATGTGAGTAGGAACTTATTTTTCTTGGAGTTTCATCCCCAAACCAAGTACAGGTCTAAACACTTAACAGCACTGAGTAAATATTTATGGACTTGAATGAAAAATGAGGCCATTTGTGACTTATGCTCCACGACAAAAAAAATATTTGAAAAGGCTTCAAAGGCCCTGCTGCTTTATTTAAAAATGCGCATTACTGAATCCATGTCTGCAGTCATTATTTTTAATGGCATGATCCCCTTCATAACAAGCTTGCTGTTCTGCCCATAGCTTGAATGAGGTAGGTTCTGGAGGTTTTGCCATATCAGAGAAGAAAATACTGCAGGTACCTAGAGAAACAAGAAAGGCTTCTTTAAGGGAAGATCTGCAGGAGGCCTGCTTCCTTTCCTGCAGGCTCTAATTGGTGTCATGGAGGACATCAGCAGAGGGGGATTTCTCAGAAGACCAGGAGAGGGATTGGACTGGTGTGTGACAAAAGCTGAAAATGGATTAGGGGTGGGTGATGTTATTGATCCTGATGTCAGACCAAAAAGAGAAAAACTATTTTGTGCTGTAGATCTCCCCTCTTTGGTCATTTTTGTGCACAGTGTTACGTTCTCAAACAGCTCCTCTGTGTATTTCTGCAAGCCCCACATGTCAGCATTTCTACAACAAACTTTTATTTTCGCATTTTAACATGTCTGGATTTGGGCTGGGTCTTAACAGTTGCTCTCAGCCATGTGGCAGAGAGAAAGCAGGCAACTGATTTCACTGATTAGAGCATGCGTCCAAAATTGGAGATTGGATGTCAGCTGATTGGAAGAAAACCTTGGAGCAGTAACAGGCACTGGTAAGAAATGGTGCCTCACCGGTAGAGATGCATAGGGGAGGGCACTGTGGAAAAGCGGGGACAGTGATAACTGAGTCGGCCCATAATTCAAAGGTGTCGGAGTCTGACCGAGTAAAGAATTTTTTAAGAATGCCTTGGCCAAATTATTTTGTTTCTGTGTATTTATTTATGCAAGGAATACCAAAATAAATCTACAAGTTCTTTAAATAACTAGAAAAGAAAAATTCTGATGTATGAGTCATTGCTTGATTGGCAGAGTGTGTCTTTTATGGTGAATGGTGTCATGAGTTTTATGGAATGTGGTTTGTTACTTGGATGTACAATTTTTTTTTATAAGAATGCCTTATAATCAGTGCTTATTTATATGGCCCATTCTGTGTATTAGGAATTATTTTTTTAAGGTTTTTAAAAATTTTATTTAAAGAGAGAATGTGCACATGCGCTGGGAGAGGGGCAGGAGGAGAGGGAGAGAAAGAATCTCAAATAGACTCCCCACTGAGTGAGGGGTTTGATCTCACTACCCTGAGTTCATGACCTGAGCTGAAACCAAGAGTCAGATGCTTAACTGACTGTGCCACCCAGGTGCCCCAGTTATTATGTTTCCTTATGTGCTTTACTTTGTGGGACACATCTATTGAATGGTCTTCATATTCTAGCTTGGACCTTGGAAGATGGTTGGACTGATGTATTGAGATTAGTCCTGGTAGGACACTCCAGAGGTCAACAGGCCTAAATTTAGCTGGAATGCAGCCTTTACGCTAGGGTGCAGTAGGAAACGAGTTGAAGAGGAAAGTATAGGGCCTGCTTGTGGAAGGTTTTTGGATGTGAGACAAAGGATATTTTGGACTTTACTAGATATGGTAGGGAGCCAGTGAAGGTACTTGAGTAGGGGAGAAGAGTGTTTATATGGTGATCAATGTAGGATGTATTGGGAGAATAGGAGTCTGGAGGTAGATGATCTTTTGTTAATGGCCTAATCCAGAATTTTTCAGAAATTCAGAGTAATGATTTCTCCTCTCGGTGATTGATATTTTGTCAACTCCATATATTCAGCTGGAGGTTAGTTATCATTTTGGGGCTGTTTAGAGTAGAAGATGAGATATATGGAAGATGGGAATATTTTCATGCTGCTTATTTATCCTTCCAATTAAAACACCTTTGTTACTTTAGATATTAAAAAATATTGCATGCTTACTTTAAAATATGCTCTAGGGGCACCTGGGTGGCTCAGTTGGTTAAGCGTCCAACTCTTGATTTCAGTTCGGGTCATGATCTTCAGGGTCACGAGATTGAACCCGGTGTTGGGCTCCCCACTGGGCATGAAGCCTGGTTAAGATTCTCTCTCTGCTTCTCCTTCTGCCGCTCCCACCCCCTCTAAAAACATAATAATAAAATGAAGTAAAATATATTCTAAAATACTGAAAAACAGAAAGGAGAAATCCCCTCCCTCTAGAGACAGCTGCTGTTAATATTTTTGGCAAACATCCTTCCAAAGCTATCTCTTGGAATGTCCAATATACCATAGTGGGAATCAAACAGACTTGTGTTGGGCTCCCTGTCTCCTTATTTAATCGTTCTGTGACCTGGGTCAACTCTCAACCTCCTTGACTCTGTTTGCTAGTTTCTCTAATGGCTGTAATGCTTACATCGTAAGTGCTACAAAACATGCAAAGCACTAAACATAGTACCTGATGTATCATAAGTGCCTCCTAAATACCAGTAGCTTTATTTTGTGTATGTACAGACTCGGATAGGTACATATTTTACAAGAACAGATTTCTAGCTTAAACATTGTATGTAACCATTTTCTTTTTTATGTAATAGCATATCCTGAGAAGCTTTCTCATGTATACAAATCTGTATCTACATCATTATTTTTAATAGGAAATAAATATTTTCTTTTGGTCTATACAACACTGGTGAAGGATCATTACCTCAACGATGGTGATTATTTGAAATCTTGTCATCCAGCCCCTCCTCCTCCTGCTACTTGCTGCCTGTACTTTTTGTCATTGTCTTTTAGCACACACATCAGGAGGCTGTGGTGAAACAGGACATTAAGCAAAATTAAAATTTTTAATGGCAGTTGTGTACATTTCAGTGTCGTGTGTGTGTTTAGTCCTAATAAACTAAAACAACCAAGCTTTAGCCATATGTTTTTTGATTTCTTAATTCACACTGTAACCAGAGTCTATTCACGGACAGATGACCTTCCCTGGCACCTAACCTTGAGGTACCAGGTAGGTACCCACTGTCTCCCCTAGTGCATCCCAGCATCCCCCAACAGGCAGCAGATACCAGAGCCTGTAACTGAACTAGACTCTGAATTCAGAGTCGAGACACTTCAAGGTCTGGGATCGTTTAGGAGGTGTGGGGGTATGGGGCTTCCAGAGACAAAGGAAAAAAAAAAAAAGACTGCCGAGGGTCTTGTTCTGATTTCTGAGCCTTGCCTTTGTCTTCAGCAGTAGAGGGTTAGTGAATGTTGGACTCTGTTCACAGATTTCATGCAAATTCTCCATGCATATGTGCCACTGTGTTGTGTTAGAGACAAGCCTATGGTTTTGACTGTTAGTTTTACTTAAAATCCATGTGGTTTTCCTACATTCAGATGGCTAAGGAAAATAGTTGTATGATCCCAAGATGCTGCTAACTGGCATGGTGGACCTAGGCTTCTGCTAGGTTGCCATGATGGAGCCTGAGCCCAAGGATGGACCTGGGAGTTGCTTGCTTTTATATAATTTGTATCTAGAGTTACTCACATTGTGGAGATACAGTGTTTGGTAATTTCATTTGAGAGAATTCTTGATTTTTGTCTACTTTATGCTATTATTTTGTGCTATAGGTGGTGACTTTTATTAACTTCAGCTTAAGAGGAATACTGTTAGTAGACAAAGTGTGGGGTTGGAAAAGGTATAGAAGTTGACCAATTTGCTCAAGACATTTGGAAAGTTCTTCCTCTTAAAGCCTGAAATCTAGATAGCAGTAATTCATGGGGGAGGAGCTATGTTGTAGAATAAAGAAGATACACAGTGAGTTAGAGTAGATATGGATTGAAACATCTGCTCACCTTCAGTTAGGTAACTTGGGGCAGGTTGCTCCATTTCTCTGAGCAAGGTCCTCCAGCTGTGAAATGGTAATGCTTGTGCCAACAGGAAGGTTGAAATGAGACATACCCGAAGACCTCTTGAGCCATGTGTAATGAGAGTAGGCACATAGTCAGTGTTTTCCCAATTAAGCTACTTTGTTTTTTGCCTACTTTGCTTGTTCCTGGAGACCTGTTAGGAATTGTGAAATTGTAAAGATAAATCCTCATGGGGAGTATGGAATTTTGAGACATTCCAGCACAAACTCCATAATCCAAAAGATGACTCTCAATGAAAATATAGAATTTTGTCAAATTTGAAACTCCAAATAATAGTAGTAGAAGTTTGTAAGGAATTAGTCACAGCGGTTTTCACATCTTCTTGTGTAACAGAATTTCCTGGGGTTTTGTTAAAAGCAATTCCTAGGGACCCACTCAGTTCTCATTTAATAGGTCTGGAGCTGGGTCCAGGCATTTGTATGTGAACAGATATTTAAGTGGATTCTGGGCCACATTTTGAGATAGCTGTCTTAAGGAATCTTGTCTCAACAACTTTTTAGTTTACTGATTACTGTCTGGTAAATATGTAATCCGGGAAGATACTGCCCTGTCAATAAATAGTACTAATGTTTGAGAGAACGCTCAGAGTTAAGAGCCCTGCCTGGTTTCACTATGGCTGGTCTATCATTAATCCTTTTTGTGACCCTTCTAGGAAATAAAGTAAAACTTAAAAGATTAAGGAAGTAGGATTAAAGGTTAGTTTTCTTATCTGTTAAATAGGGACGATGGTAATTATGTAGCATAATGGTCAGGAGTATTAAATTAGTAAGTGAAAGGGGCTCCTGAGTGACTCAGTTGGTTGATCTTCCAGGCTCTTGGTTATGGCTTAGATCATGGGATTGGGCCCCATGCTGCTTGGGGATTCTCTCTCTCCATCTCCCTTTGCCCCTTTTCTGCCCACCACCCACCCATGCATGCTGTAACCAAGCAAGCAAGCAAGCAAATAAATAATCTTTTAAAATATTAGTAAGTGAAACTATGTGTCTCAGTATGCCTTCAGTTGGGGTTAGTTTCCTCTATAATAATACACAAATGGAGTGTAATCAGTAAAGAGGGAATGCCTCAATGAGTAAAGGTGATTTTGCTGATCAAAATCATACTGAGCTATTTGAGTTTTACAGATATTCTTAAGTTGTTAGGAAGTTCTTACATAGGCAAAAATGAGTAAAACCTTTGTTTTCTTTGCAGATGTTTAGGATTCTTAGTGATATTATGTAAATGGTAAATGGCCAGATTACATTATGATGTATGCTAATCAGCTTTAGTTTCTCTATTCTCCTATCTGAAAAGGACACACTTCTCACTTCTCTACAGAGAGAGGCAAAACAACAGAAGTCACTTGTATTTCATCCTTGAGTTATATCAGTTTCTTAGGGTCTGTAGATGAATTCCAGAGGGATCTTCCAGACCTTGGAGCTGCAGCCGCTGTGCCGCTTTCCTGAAGCAGCTTTCCTGAAGGCAGGGCTCTTGGTACAGAGAGCGCAAGCAGGATGAGAACTTAACCATCTTCAGACACTTCTCTCCCTCTCACTGCAGTGTCTCCAGGAGTCACCAGACTTGCATCTTGGAACCACCTGTCCGAGTGCCTTAACATTTGGACAATAGGTGTAAAGGGTAAAGGATGGAATATACAAATATTAGTAAATTAAATTTCATAAACTCTTTTTCTACTTAATTTCCAGCAAACTGTTCCTCTGAAACATTTATTAGTTTCTTTTTTTTTTTTTAAAGATTTGATTTATTTGACAGAGAGAGACAGAGAGAGAGAGATTACAAATAGGCAGAGAGACAGGCAGAGAGAGAGGAAGGAGCAGGCACCCTGCTGAGCAGAGAGCCTGATGCGGGGCTTGATCCCAGGACCCTGAGATCATGACCTGAGCCGAAGGCAGAGGCTTTAACCCACTGAGCCACCCAAGCGCCCCCATTTATTAGTTTCATTGGTTTACCATCATACCTGTTATTTCTCCCTGTTCTTATTTAAGAGTTGGTTTTCAACCTGGTGATCTCCTTGCTTGCAACTTCTCCTGGCTAGAATTATGAACGACCTCACACAGTCTTCCTAGTGTACCGAGGAGAATGGGTTGCCCGTCAAAGCAAAGACAGCCCCCCAGACACGCATCTGCACCCTGCCCCTGACTGGCTTCCTCCCTTTCTTGTCTCACTGAACAATTTTACTCTCCCCCATGATGAGTCCAGGTCTTCTCCACCCACGCCAGCTTCGGTCCCAACTATCTCTTCTCCAAATGACTCTGGGTCAAGTGTCTGTCAGCCTAAAGAAAGAAGCGAAACAAACCAACCCCTTCTTTTGACTCCGCTTCCTCCTCAAGCTTGCTGTTGCCCGTGTTTCTTCTCGGCTGCTTGGCCCTGAGCCAGGCTTCTTTGAAATTATGATTTGTCCAAGCAGGATGCTCATTTGGCAACAGTGATGGTTAATTTTAAAAGATTCACGAACAGATACCAAAATACACATTTAGGCTGTAAAGACCGATGACATGTACCAAAGCTTGGCACTTGGAGCCTTTGTAAGGTTTGGTTCCTTTGTTCATTCCTCTCTTCGTTTGTTTATTCCACAAATAAACAAATTTGTTTATTTGAAACAAATCCGAAAGGCTCCTCATGAACCTGGTACCTTTCTTGGTGCTAGGATGACAGCGGTAAACAGAACAAACCAGACCTCTCTGCTTTCCTGTTCGCCCTGTGCTTTAAGCAGAGGGATAGGCAATAAGCAAATAAATGTGATTTCAGAGGGGAATGAATGCCCTGAAGCAGATCCAGATGACAGTGACCACGTGTGTGGAGGGCTACTTTAGATGCTGCTGTGTGGGGACTTTAAACATTTTATTAAGTCCTCCTTGTTTGTACTCCTTCTCTTTAGGTGTGATACTAATTTTCCATTGTAAGTGGTCTAGGGCAGGGACACCATCTGCAATCATCATGTGTGTGTGGGCCTGGTACATTTCCTCAACGGATCCCCTGTCCCTGCTGCATAAGTGACCTTTACTCTTGTCCCACCCCCACCCCCCTTCCTGTGCCTTACCTTTCCTGTGATACAGTTTTGACTTTGAATACACCTCCTCTTCTTTCTTGTGTAAGTTTAATTTCCCCTACCATCCTGCTCAGATATGGACTGTGAAACTTAGGACACTTGTTAATTAATGCTTGATTTCGTAATTTTATAATCCCTTTTCTTAAAGAACGCTCCCCAAATTGTAAAAGCTCTAGCACTGACAAAACCTACATCTGCCCCCAACCCTACTCCACTTTCAGCCTCCCCTTTTCCGAGGTCTGACTGCGAATCTAGTTGACTGGAATCCAGAACCTTGACTGGGTCCCAGCGCATTTCTGTCCTTCTGAAGGGTCTCGCAGGTGTACCTGACAGACATGACCGAAGACTTGTGTTTATTTGCAACTTGGCTAAAAGAAGTCACTGAGCATCGGGGCACCTGGGTGGCTCAGTCGGTTGGGTGTCTGCCTTCAGCTCCGGTCATGATCCCAGGATCTTGGGATTGAGCCCCATGTTGGGCTCCTTGCTCGGAGGGAAGCCTGCTTCTCCCTGTCCCTCTGTCTGCCGCTCTCCTAGGTTGTACTCTCTTTCTGTTAAATAAATAAAATCTTTTAAAACAATTTTAAAATTAAAAAAAAAAGTCACTGAGCCTCTCCGAGTGAGAGATCTAAATTTGCAGAGCAACCCCCATGTTCTTCCTATAGAATTCTTGCGATGACCAAGTGTGTGATTGATGGGAAAGCACTCATCGAGCTGTGAAGTTGCGCACGATAGTGATCGGCAGTCTTTGTAGGGAGTTAAGATGGCATACGTCAGGGGAAAGAGCATGTTTGACTTCTGTCATGTTCTAGGCCCCAGTTCTGTGCCTCCATTTGTTCTCCTTCACAGTGGAGTGTTTGTTGAGTACTTACAAAGTGTCAGCGTTACGCAGGTACCAGCAATAGAGTGGTGAACAGAATGGTCAGCGGTGTCCGCCCTCCAGGGGCTCCTTGTCACTCAGGGCACAGAGTTAAGGGATCGCCTGCTTGGCAGTGACCATCTGTCAGGACCGGTGTAGCCATAGGGGAGTTGGGGTGGTGAATGAGACACAGGAAGCTTTCCTACCTGGACTTGGGTGTGTGGTCCTGGAAGGAGAGGGCGAGATGTCAGACCTAAGACCTGAGCAGTGACGTAGCATCAGCCTATGACAGAAACAGGGGAGAGGGCCTGACTGGGTCTAGGGTAGGCTACAGGAGGTGTTTGAGGTGACTGGCCCACTTGTACAAAGGCCGAGAGGAAGGAAAGAGCTAAGCCACTTGGAGGACTTGAAGGAAACTGCATCTGGCTAAGAAGCGGGATGGGACCCACGGACGGTGGAGAGAAGATGAGACAAGCCTTGAAGACCGCTGGGTCAGAGCCCAGGGCCCCATGCGCTGTGTCACCTTGAGGTTCTGTGGAGGCAGTGAGGAGTTTTGCCCTGTTGGAGCATGTGGTCAAATGTGATTTTCAGAACAGTTACTTTGGCTCTTGAAGTAATCTGGGGAATTTCCTTTTCAAGGGACAGTCTATCAATTGTAGTTAAAATGACTGGTTTTGAATCCTTTGAGCAAATGAATGAGTCTGTAAACTTATTAGTAAGTCTTGACTCCACAGCCGTCTAGATTTATAACTTCGGGAAATACATAACCTTAGAAATTTTACTTCCTCTTTCTATAAGCTAAAAATAATCACACTTCACAATAAATTAGTCCTTCCAGCAACCCTTTGTATAAGTTCTTTGCACATAGTAAGTACTCACCTGTAGCAATATTACTGTCCAGGGAGGAATTCAGGGTAGTTTGAAGTAAGGAAGTGGTGGTAGAGGTGGAGGGAAATGAATCACTGGGAGAATGTTTAGGAGGTGGAATTGCAAGGTTTGCTGATGCATGGGGTTTGGGAGGTAGGGGAGAGGGGAGTAGCCCCACTTACTGCCCCTGAGGTTATGTCCACGAGGGGAGGCCTGGGTTTGAGGGTGGGGCTGGTGACGGGGACACGGATGCCAGGAGTTGGGCCCAAGGGTCCTGCGGGACATCTGAGGAGAGACGTCCTGGAGGCTTTACCCAGGGGTCAGCCAGCCAGAGGGGTCCAGCGTCAGGGTTGAGACACCGAGTCGTTACAATACAAAGGGCGTTAAAGGTGGGGAAGATGAGGTCCTGGAGAGAGGACTTTGGGGAAGTGTGTTTCAGGAAGGACCAGTATCTGGGCCCCCCAAGTCCCCAGGGGATACTGTTCCTGAGACAACTTTGCATTTAGCTGCCTCCAGGGTTGGCCAGCTCTCAGTAAGGAGCTCAGAAAGGTACTCATTCTCCTGCATGCCCACTGGTCCTTCCACTTCCCCGCTCTCCTTTCTCTCCCAGGCCCAGGGCATCCTGAGGGTGGCACAAACTGCAGCGGGTTGAGGAGGAGAGGAAAGTAAGGGACGAGAACTAGTGCACACAGGTGCGTGGCTGGGGCACCTGGACACTCATAGAAAGGCTGGAAGCATGGGCCGTGAGGTAGGAAATGCAGTATGAATTTCTATCCACAGTGGGTTTTTTAAAGATTTTATTTATTTATTTGACAGAGAGAGAGAGAGATCACAGGTAGGCAGAGAGGTAGGCAGAGAGAGGAGGAAGCAGGCTCCCCGCTGAGCAGGCAGCCCGACGCGGGGCTCGAACCCAGGATCTCGAGACCATGACCTGAGCCGAAGGCAGAAGCTTTAACCCACTGAGCCACCCAGGTGCCCCTATCCACAGTGTTTTATTTTTTTAAAGAAGTATATTGAGAAGCAAAGGTGACATTGCTAAAAATACTCACCTCCTATGTAGAGAAGGGGCTGTATTTAAAATTGTGACAGGCAGCTTAGTTTAAAGCACTAAGCATAGATTTGCTGTATTTTCTTTTACACAGCCTTCTTCTGGAGGCCGTAAAAGGTTCTAATGGGTACTTACAGAGTGCCAGAAACGTGATGACAGCTTTTTCGTTCCCTTAATTTGCTCCCTTTCTCCTTGTGATAACAAATGATTCTACCAGGGATAAAATATTCTTGCTCATAGCTGAACAGAAATAATGGTGCTGTCTCGTCTGTCACTCAAAGGTAAATGTCAGGATGACCCCCAGATGGTTAAGAAAGCAGAGGATGCTGAGATAGGTTTGAGGAGTTGGGACCGGGGAAGGAGACAAACCATAAGAGACTCTTAATCTCAGGAAACAAACTGAGGGTTGCTGGG